>JALPQI010001799.1:0-117613 GCA_025490895.1 Thaumatotibia leucotreta | reverse complement strand
CATTTTTTTGTTTTCCACTGAGTTACGGTCGAAGAAAGTGTACGAAAAATAGCAACTCAACGGATTTTTTGGGACACTTTATTTCTATCAGGATCAAAAGAGCTCGTGATTCTGGGTAGAAAAAATGTAAGAAAGTCCAAATTTGGAAATTTTTAAAAAATGACAACAAAATCAAAATCCCCCATTTAGTTTAAGGCACTGGTCTCACCGCGAGCTACTAGTTATCAGCTATCACCGCCGGGCGAGTATCGCCGTGTCTCTTTTTTTTCGTGTTTATAGCCGATAGTTCATAGCTCGCGGTGAGACCAGTGCCTTACGATTCAAATTGTCTTTGACGTACTTATCGGGCTTCAGGTCCCTGTGAACGACGCCGTACGAGTGTAGGTACTCGACAGCTAGAACGGCTTCGGCGAAGTAATGTCGCGCCATGTCGGAGTCCACTTTTGGCCTAGTCCTGGTATTTTTTTTTTCTCCTATGCTATTTAGTTTAACGATTAATTGACTTTGACGTACTTATCGGGCTTCAGGTCCCTATGAACGACGCCGTACGAGTGTAGATACTCGACAGCTAGAACGGCTTCGGCGAAGTAATGTCGCGTCATGTCAGTGTCCACAGCTGGCCTAGTCCTGGTATTTCTCCTTTGCTATTTAGTTTAACGATTCAAATAGGCATAATGACTGGCAAGTCAAATCAGCAGCAACTGTCAAAACGATCACCACTATGGAATTTTATATGAAATACTCAAAAGTGACGTCACGTTTGAGTACGGCCAAATGACCTACTCTTTTAAGTTCTTTTCAATTTATTAAATAGAAGATCTGTACAAAAATTACTGTAATCTACATCTTAGTAATAATTTCTTCGTGTATTATGTCGCGCATAATGTTAAATAATTTATTTTAACTACAGTCATCATTTGGGCAAAGCCAGCTCGCCAAATTAAAGACTGAGGATGGTAGAATCGTCACATCCAGATCTGAGCTGCTGAGTGAGATAGAGGGTTTTTATGGACAGCTGTACACGTCAACTAGCAGACCCGAAGTTGATCTAGCGGAAGACCTCAGAGCTAGACTGACCCGACACTATACAGAAGACATCCCGGACATCAGCCTGTGCGAGATTAGAATGGCTCTTGAACAGCTCAAAAATAACAAGGCGTCTGGGGAGGACGGAATTACAGCTGAGCTTCTGAAGGCGGGTGGTAAACCGATCCTTACGGCCCTTCAGAAGTTGTTCAATT
Source organism: Thaumatotibia leucotreta (assembly GCA_025490895.1). NCBI lineage: Eukaryota > Metazoa > Arthropoda > Insecta > Lepidoptera > Tortricidae > Thaumatotibia > Thaumatotibia leucotreta. The sequence goes on along the minus strand of JALPQI010001799.1, from coordinate 116,372 downwards.
CCGTCTTACTGGAAGGGAGAACGCCAAAGGCATGGAACAGAGGTGTGGTGGTACTGTTCTTCAAAAAAGGTGACAACGCTTTATTGAAGAACTACCGACCCATCTCACTTCTGAGCCATGTCTATAAGCTGTTTTCAAGAGTCATTACGAATCGTCTTGCACGCAGGCTTGATGACTTCCAGCCTCCCGAACAAGCCGGTTTCCGAAGAGGCTTTAGTACCGTAGACCACATCCATACGCTTCGCCAGGTTATACAGAAGACCGAAGAATATAACCTGCCCCTCTGTTTAGCGTTTGTGGACTACGAGAAAGCCTTCGATTCGATCGAAACATGGGCAGTACTACAGTCTCTCCAACGGTGCCAAGTCGACTACCGCTATATCGAGGTATTGAAGTGTTTATACGAGGGCGCCACAATGTCAGTCCGACTCCAAGACCAGAGCTCGAAGCCTATTCTGCTGCAGCGGGGAGTTAGGCAAGGAGATGTCATCTCCCCTAAGCTGTTTACCGCTGCACTGGAGGATGTCTTTAAGACTCTGGACTGGAGAAGGCTGGGTATCAACATTAACGGCGAGTACCTCACTCACCTTCGATTCGCTGACGATATAGTAGTCTTGGCTGAGACCTTGGAGGACTTAAGTACTATGCTCGTTGACCTCAGTAAAGCCTCCGAGCGAGTTGGTCTTAGGATGAACATGGATAAGACGAAAATCATGTCGAATTCCCATGTAGCACCAACTCCCGTAATAATCGGAGACTTTACACTCGAAGTTGTAGACGAATATATATACCTAGGGCAAACTATTCAGTTAGGTAGGTCCAACTTCGAGAATGAGGTCAATCGTCGAATCCGACTCGGTTGGGCAGCGTTCGGGAAGCTACGACACATATTTTCGTCCAATATTCCGCAGTGTTTGAAGACGAAAGTCTTTAATCAGTGTGTGTTGCCAGTGATGACATACGGTACTGAAACGTGGCCGCTTACAATGGGTCTCATAAGAAGGCTCAAAGTCACCCAAAGGGCAATGGAGAGGGCTATGCTAGGAGTCTCTCTGCGTGATCGGATTAAAAATGAGACCATCCGCAGCAGAACCAAAGTAACCGAAATAGCTCTCCGAATCGCTAAACTGAAGTGGCAGTGGGCGGGGCACATTGCGCGTAGAACCGATGGCCGTTGGGGCGGGAAGGTTCTTGAGTGGCGGCCACGTACCGGAAGGCGTAGCGTGGGTAGGCCCCCCACAAGGTGGACCGATGACCTGGTGAAGGTCGCAGGAGTCCGCTGGATGCGGGTGGCGCAGGACCGGTCATTGTGGCAATCGTTGGGGGAGGCCTATGTTCAGCAGTGGACGTCTTTCGGCTGATATGATGATGATGATGATGACAGTCATCATCCCTATTGTCTTTGACGTACTTATCGGGCTTCAGGTCCCTGTGAACGACACCGTACGAGTGTAGGTACTCGACAGCCAGAACGGCTTCGGCGAAGTAATGTCGCGCCATGTCGGAGTCCACTTTTGGCCTAGTCCTGGTATTTTTTTTCTCCTTTGCTATTTAGTTTAACTATTTATTTGTTTTTATTTGTCAGCCTCCGTAGCCTAGTTGGTAGTGACCCTGCCTACAAAGCTGGAGGTTCCGGGTTCGGATACGGCGAGGGCATTCTTTGTGTATTTATTTATCACAAATGTTTGTTCCTTGGTCATGGCTGTCTATGTATTTAACTATATGTATCTATCTATTATAATATATATCGTCGCCTGGTATCCACATCACAAGCCTTAATTGAGCTTACCGTGGGACTAGGTCGATTTGTGTAAGATGTCCCAAGATATAAAAAAAAAAGTATTAAAATTGACTTTGATGTACTTATCGGGCTTCAAGTCCCTGTGAACGACACCGTACGAGTGTAAGTACTCGACAGCTAGAACTGCTTCGGCGAAGTAATGTCGCGTCATGTCGGAGTCTACAACTAGCCTAGTCCTGGTAATTTTTTTTTCTCCTATGCTATCTAGTTTAACGATTAATTGACTTTGACGTACTTATCGGGCTTCAGGTCCCTGTGAACGACGCCATACGAGTGTAGATACTCGACAGCTAGAACGGCTTCGGCGAAGTAATGTCGCGCCATGTCGGGTGGTAACGGACCGGCTCGGAGGAGAGTGGCGCAGTCGCCGCCTTCCACGAATTCGAGGATGAGGCAGAGGTGGCGTTTTGTTTCGAAGGAGCAGTACATTGTTACCTGTGAAATGAGAATCATGTCAATATACATGGTTAAGAACAAATCTTCGTATGTCTTATAGTTTCAGACTTTCCCATACTGACCGATTTGAATGGGCCACCTTGTATAATCAGTGAGTGGATTTTCACTGATTTTAGATTTTTTATTGAGCTTTATTGCCTTGTAAAATAAGAAAGAAAGAAAAAACATTTATTCATGACACAACATAATATACACATTAAAACAAAAAATAAACAAGAATACAAAAATAAACTAAGTGCCACAAAATGGACTCCAATGAGGGTTTTTGATACTTTTTCTGCCGCTATGGGGAGGTGAGATGGCAGCACTGAGCGGAGGTTTTGACGAATTGTCAAAATAAATACGCGCATTCAATTTTCTATATTTACAGGTTTATTTATTCTGAAAACCATTACTTTAGGAATATTGTTTTCTAAAATAAATAAAAAACATAGTTCCAAGTCAATTTCCATGAAATTAACAAAGTTATAGTAATTATTTTTAATACCAGTGACTTTGCGCGTCTGTTTTATAGCTCAGTCTTCAGTTCGATGACCGTGTAGTTATTAGTCGTAATACACGGTCACAAAATCAATACTCTTCCAAATAAAATAGAATTTCAATATTTTAGGCCCAGGTGCCTATGAATAGTATGAATCTGACAGCTGTCGAGACCAGGTGCGTACGAAGCGCCGCCTGGTGGCAGAAAAATTATCGAAAACCCTCATTCAGCATATTGCTAAGAGTGATAGTAGCCGCACCCGCAGTTACCGAAAGCGATTGAGTTTATTTCCGAGAGGTCTTTTTCGCACGTATATCGTACAATATTGAAGTGACTGACGTTACGGGAGCAGCAATGATACTCAAAGTGGTTCGTGGTAGAATGACCTTTATTTAAGAGAAAGGGTTTCCTTATATAGTAATTTAGATCCATACGATGAAGGTTACATGATGAAATAGGAAGCGTGCATTACTTTCAGTAAAGGATCATTACCCATGGGTTAATGGGTCGTTAATACTATATCTTAGTGTGTGTGGTGCATTCAGCCGCATCTATTTATACAGTGTGTAAAAGACATTGTGACAAACCTTTACACCCTGTATACCTACTGTACAATATTTTTAGTACTGATGGTGCCTTTCTTACACGCTAGTGCGAGAAGTGGCTCATTCTACGTCAAGTCCAAAACTTCGGAGGGCCATCTGTACTAAAAAACGTCGTACGAAACACGTGCAAAAAGGAAATTCGTAACTTGTGTCGATTTAAAACATCGCCACTCGATTCAAATTTCATGTTTTTCGCACTTGTGTCGTACTGTACTATTTCAGTACAGATAACCTCCTGAAGTTTCGACCTGGCACAAATGAACCACTTCTCGCACTGCGTAAAAAGGCAACATTAGTACTGAAAAATGTAAATATACCATTCTGGCAGATGAATAAGTTCATGGGAAAATATAATATTTATGTTTATATAAATGTTATTTCAGAATAATAATTTTAAAAGCAGTTGTAAACATTGTCACTAAAAATCTGAAATAAAAAATATGAACTAGCTTTAAAGTGACCGATCGAATAGTTCAATAATCATCGTCATCATATCAGCCGAAAGATGTCCACTGCTGAATATAGGCCTCCCCCAAAGATTGCCACAATGACCGGTCCTGCGCCACCCGCATTCAGCAGACTTCTGCGACCTTCACTATATAGGTCATCATTCCACCTTGTGGGGGGCCTACCCACGCTGCGCCTTCCGGTACGTGGCCGCTACTCGAGAACCTTTCCGCCCCAACGGCCATCGGTTCTGCGCGCAATGGGCTAGTAAAACATGATAGTATCTTACCACAAAAGGGTTGTCCGCAAAACTAAGGATGTCTCTTTCTGCGAACGCCTGCTCCACTTGATTCCGAAGTATTAAGTTGTTTTTACTGATCTTCTTCATCGCGTACCTGTAATAGGGATGATGACTGTAGTCAAAATAAATTATTGAACATTATGCACGACATAATACACGAAGAAATTAATACTAAGGTGTAGATTGCAGTAATTTTTGTACAGAACTTCTATTAAATAAATTTAAAAGAACTCAAAAGAGTAGATCATTTGGCAGTAGTCAAACGTGACGTCACTTTTGAGTATTTCATATAAAATTCCATAGTGGTGATCGTTTTGAAAGTTCGAAAAAAGATACTGATTTGATTTGCCAGTCATCATGCCATTTAAAACATAATTAGAGATTTAAACAGTAATATTAAAATTACAAAACTCTTAAAGTAAAGCGTAATGTTTGATATGGCTTGAATTTTAATAATTATTAGAGTACATTTAACTATGGATCGATAAATTAAATTGGTACTCGCGATTGATTCACATGATATTACTCGGAAGTCATTTCGCGAGGGCAATGCCCCCTACCTCCCTACAATCTGGAATTTACCAATATTCTCAATTTTTTTTATTTGAAATGGGCTTACTCATGGCCACAGACTAGCCAAGGGCAGAGACGTGGCCTACGATGGAGTGACTTTGTCCAAAAGGTGCCTATTCACCCTTTACTTGAATGTTGACGGGTTATATGATCTCGGACATATAGACGCCGGCAGGGAATTCCACTCCTTGGCAGTACGCATATCGACGGTAGAAAGGCTAATTGACTTAACCGACATTTTATGAACTTTACAGGAGAGCCGTTTAAAGTTTTATTTTTTAGAAAAAAAATCGCTACAAAAAAAGTTACAGGTATATTGTAACGCAACTGCCATCAAATATTCAAGATATAAAGGCGCAAACTTTGGTTCCTACCTTGATAAAATTAGTTTATTATGTCTCGAAATAAAGGTCGCTTAAGACAAATCTGCTAAAAATGAGAGAAAGGCTAATTGGTTCAAATACCAACAGCGTCTGCCGCCGGAGGCAAGTCAAATGACTGTAGTGTACAAGTGCACTTTTTTAAACAGAAGGCTAAATGAGCTAAGCGCTATTTTTACTATACAACGGGGTAAGGCTAAACAGTTTAAGCGATTATTTAATGGAAATAAGTGGCGATTCTAATTGACTTAATGACACACACTCATTGAAAAACGGATTGCTTAAATCTCAGGAATTATATGAATATGATTAAACATGGTGGTTGAAGCTCGGATATTTAGAGACAAAGGTATAATTACTCGTACTCTGCAGGTCTAAAGAAAACAAAATGAATGAAAATCGTTTTTCTCAATTTTTATTGCTATATAAAGAAAAATATTTGCTTCTTATAACATAATTGGATAGTTATTTGGCAGAATCAGTCTTAGAAAAATTGCGGATATTGATTACAGCGTTTCATCCGCAATAACCTTTCTGTCGCTTTTATTGGAAAAAAATGCTCTTTTTGCCTAACATCTTTAATTAATTTATTACTACGCTTGATAGTTACGTTACATTTTTTAATCTTAATTTTTATTATATCTGTACTCAGTTTTTTTTTACAATATAAGAGGCAGAAATATGTAAGTAAGTATTTAGACTTAAACTTTAATTATTATTAAATAATCAAGAAATAACAATGAAAATAATTAAATTATTTCATAATGTGAAATACACGATTTCAGTATCACACACAAATCACTACGGCACATGCGCCTACCGGCACAGACTACAAGTGATTGACGCGCCCGCGCGGGGGGCGGCGGTAGTTATAGGCGAGCGGCTCAAAAAGCACCGACGGCGGCAAGAGTGTGATTGTACCGCCGAGTCAAAAGTTTCTCATATAAATTTTTGATGATTTAAGCTACACTGATATGATGCATTATGATTTTATTATAAGGATTTAAATGACACAGGTCAAACAAATATTCTATTTCAACCGACATTCTCATCTATAACAAGAGGTTCAAAATGCTTAAGTAACATACATTTTATGGTTTAGGGTTTTACGTATTTGGTTGAAGCGACCCATGCCCTAAAAAATTGGGAAGAGCTAAATGGTTCAAGCGACATGCTTCTTTTATTTTAAATGGAGGCTAAATGCTTCAAACGCCTATGGTGGTACTTTTTTGTTGAAGTTCAATTGACTTAAACGACTATGCTCGTGTGTGATGGAGTAAAGCCAAAAGGTTCAAATCAAAACGAATGGCAAAGTTGGGAAAGTAAAAACCGCTTAAGCGGGAACCAACCAAAAATGTTTGTGGGTCAAGTCACGTTTCATTCAAAAATGCAATTTTTTGTGTTGCTTCATGCCTTGATTTTTTTAACGCTGTACCAAATTTCAGAAGTGTTAACCGCCATCAAAATCGCCTGATCGCTATGAAACCGAGCTCAATCGACGGAGAAAAATCTGCCGATTCCGATGATATAAATAACTCAATATCGCCCAAAGTGTCGCTTAAGCCAATAAGCCTTTCTACCGTCGATATCTTGTTCTAGTCTGCTTATATATTATAGGCCCCGTAGGACTGATCACTTGACTACGTTCGATCGTATCGACTACGTTTCAGAGGGCGGTGCGTCCTAGGTCCCAATAATCTAAAATTAACTGATATTCTCCATACCTTGTCCTAGTTTGTTTATTCTTGCCCCTTTAGAAATTAGCTTGATCACTTGGTAGTCGTTTCAGAGGGAACGTCCCCTAGGGCCCTACAATCTAAATTTTACCAATATTCTCCATACCTTGTCTTAGTCTAATTGGTCGACTCTATAGACCCCGAAGGACTGATCACTTTATAGTCGTTTCAGAGGGCAACGCCCTCTAGGTCTCTACAATCTGAAATTTACCAATTTTCTCCATACCTTGTCCTAGTTTGTTTATGCTTGACCAGATAAACAGCCCCATAAGCCCCGTTGGAAATTAGCTTGATCACTTGGTAGTCGTTCTCGGAGGGCGGAGCACCCCCTGGGCCTCCGGGAGGGGACTGGCGGCCTCGTGATCTAAAAAAAGATAGTTCTCTTTAATTCGTGTTATTTTTTGCATCATACTGATAACAGCGGCACTTATAATTTTTATAGAAGTAATTTTAAACCTATTCAAATATTCTCTTACCCCCTTATTCATAAACGTTTGTTAACTTAACAAGCTGCTAATAATTGTTTGTCCCTTTCGGTCTTAACAATCTGTTTATAAGAGAAAAAGGGGCAAACAATTATTAGCGGCTTGTTAAGTTAACAAACGTTTATGAATAAGGGGGTTAATCGTTAGTCACACAAAAAAATTCTCAATAGCCAGAAAATAGGAAACCTCGTGTGTAATTAGGACATCTATATATATTTCTCTGTCCTGTTCTTGTTGGCAAATAACTGATTTTTATTTCTTAAGGTGCATGCAGACGAAAAGAGCATTCGCTGTTCTATCCCCCACTCTACGAAATCAACGAATCACGTTTCGTGTAACGATCGAATTTCGTATTATCGTTTACGAATTATCGTTTTTACGAATAACGTTATCTGGAACATCAACTTCTGAGAATTTGTAGCTTATGTACTGCGGGATCTGTGACGTCATGTGTTGTCCCCCTATATTGACTCACTTGGAGGGGGAGGCGTTGAGCGGGGGCGGGTCGCGGGAGAGGCCCAGCTTGTGGATTATGTACTGCGGGATCTGTGACGTCATGTGTTGTCCCCCTATATTGACTCACTTGGAGGGGGAGGCGTTGAGCGGGGGCGGGTCGCGGGAGAGGCCCAGCTTGTGGATTATGTACTGCGGGATCTGTGACGTCATGTGTTGTCCCCCTATATTGACTCACTTGGAGGGGGAGGCGTTGAGCGGGGGCGGGTCGCGGGAGAGGCCCAGCTTGTGGATTATGTACTGCGGGATCTGTGACGTCATGTGTTGTCCCCCTATATTGACTCACTTGGAGGGGGAGGCGTTGAGCGGGGGCGGGTCGCGGGAGAGGCCCAGCTTGTGGATTATGTACTGCGGGATCTGTGACGTCATGTGTTGTCCCCCTATATTGACTCACTTGGAGGGGGAGGCGTTGAGCGGGGGCGGGTCGCGGGAGAGGCCCAGCTTGTGGATTATGTACTGCGGGATCTGTGACGTCATGCCCTGTTGTCCCCCTATATTGACTCACTTGCTGTCTAAGTGCGCCATTGCTTGCGCGCGTAGCGAGAGTAATAGAAAAGTAAAATTCCCTAGGGAGTAATAGAAATGCCAGTACGTCATTTAAATATATTTTGTGTTAAAACTTATTTTTTTGTCGGCAAGTGTGATGAAAAACATTGTATGCATCACGGTCGGTAAGCGGAATACTAACTCGAGTCATAAAAGCCCTCCGCCTAACGGCGTCGGGCTTCTAACACTCTCGTTAGTATTTCCGTACTTACCTCCCTTGATGCACAATGTACTATTTCATCACACTTGCTGTCTAAGTGCGCCATTGCTTGCGCGCGTAGCGGGAGTAATAGAAAAGCAAAATTCCCTAGGGAGTAATAGAAATGTCAGTACGTCATGTAATAATATTATGTCTTAAAACATACTTTTGGGTTGGCAAGTGTGATGAAAAACATTGTATGCATCACGGTCGGTAAGCGGAATACTAACTCGAGTCATAAAAGCCCTCCGCCTAACGGCGTCGGGCTTCTAACACTCTCGTTAGTATTTCCGTACTTACCTCCCTTGATGCACAATGTACTATTTCATCACACTTGCTGTCTAAGTGCGCCATTGCTTGCGCGCGTAGCGGGAGTAATAGAAAAGCAAAATTCCCTAGGGAGTAATAGAAATGTCAGTACGTCATTTAATAATATTATGTCTTAAAACATACTTTTGGGTTGGCAAGTGTGATGAAAAACATTGTATGCATCACGGTCGGTAAGCGGAATACTAACTCGAGTCATAAAAGCCCTCCGCCCACAGACAACATAACCTAAAGACGTAGCTTTAGACAATTATTTCATTTAAACCGATGCTGCCAAAAATGCTGAGGTGCGGGCGGCGTAACATGAGCTAACTGTGTTGTGATTCGTCGTTTCAAGGTCAATGAGGTGTAAAACAAAAATGTCCGCCGGTCGCTAGTGATTTCCGAATGTCGATAAAAGTATCGATGGTTACAATGTCTATCGCTTTCACAATTCGATATTTGTCAGTGACTTACCGACAAAACCGTAAATCCATATCCGTACCATAATTGCGAAAGTACGTCTGTCAGTTTACTGAGTCTGCACGCTTAAATCGCTGAACCAATTTAGATGAAATTTTGAATGGAGACTATTTAAGACCCGGGAAAGGGCATACGATATTTCATTCATCATCATCATTATCATCATCATCCCCGCAGATGAAGATATATTATGATACTAGCTTATGATGTTAGCTTGAAATGCATTTTATATAAAAAAAATATTTTTACTGTCTGCTGTGTCTTCATCTTCACATTTAAACCGGTTTAGATGAAATTTGGAATGGAGACAGTTTAAGACCCGGGAAAGGACAAAGGATAGTTATTTTATCATTATCATCCACGCAGACAAAGTTGCGGTCAAATAATAATATCACAATATATCTTTTCTGAGACAATAAATAAAACAATTTTATAAAATATACTTTTATTTGTACAATCATTAACTCGTAGTTACAAAGTTACCAAAAAACTACCATTAAAATACGTTGTATATAAGGTGCTTTCAAATTAGTCACGGATACCTTAGAGTATGCATGTGTTCATTGATAACGAACAACTTTCCTTATGAGACTCATATCGAAATCTTGAAAAAAAAAATCGCCTTTTCATACAAAGTGGTTTCATCGGGTGATCAACATTTCATAGAAAGTGATTTTATTTTTTCGATTTTTCGATATGAGTCCCATAAGTAAAATGATTCCTTATCATGAACACTTGCATACCCTAAGGTATCCGTGACTAATTTGAAAACACCCTGTATAAAATTCGTCTATTATTCGTTTTTGTTAATTTGAAATATTCCGGTTTAAAGTGTCGAGAACATATCACACTGCTAGGAGCAGGGAACCAATTATGTGACCGTTTTATAGCATTCATCCACATTTCATTCATGTTTGGGCATTTAGAGAAGATACACAATATTATTTAACATAATAGTATTTTAAAAATTATACTTCTACACTTTACACTAAACCAGAATTTATTTGAGGATAATTGAATATAATCGTAATATCTTATCGATAGTAAACAGACTGCAGGCATATACATCACTAGTTCGCATACGGAGACTCCACCGCAGAGTCTGTTGCTTGGTACGATTGAGAATAAAGATTTTAATTTATCTTTAGTTACCTTATCGATAGTAAACAAACATACTCTACGGTCATCCCTAGTTCAGACGGCCTACCTGCTCGTTACGCTAGACAAGGAGGGAGTTATACTTCGTGCAAAGTATTAGAAAGAGACTTTGTAAAAAGACATCAACGAGTGCACTAGATTTTATGCTTAAACTATTTTTAATTTTAATTGAAATTTATAAAAAATTGCTCACTTTGTGAAACGAAATACCTTCTTTTTGCACACTAGATGTTTTTGTATTCTTGCCACACAATTTCAAGCAACAGTAATGCATTTTTCATGACGTAAATCACGTTAAAACTTTCGTAATTATCTCATGAACGCCGGCCGCAGACTGAAGTTAGAAATGGAGGCGTGGCTCTAATATGGAGTGAATTCACCGTATGCGTGACAGAGGGGGTCGCCCGGTTATGCTACGTCTTGAGGTTATGTTGTCTGTGCCTCCGCCTAACGGCGTCGGGCTTCTAACACTCTCGTTAGTATTTCCGTACTTACCTCCCTTGATGCACAATGTACTATTTCATCACACTTGCTGTCTAAGTGCGCCATTGCTTGCGCGCGTAGCGGGAGTAATAGAAAAGCAAAATTCCCTAGGGAGTAATAGAAATGTCAGTACGTCATTTAATAATATTATGTCTTAAAACATACTTTTGGGTGGGCAAGTGTGATGAAAAACATTGTATGCATCACGGTCGGTAAGCGGAATACTAACTCGAGTCATAAAAGCCCTCCGCCTAACGGCGTCGGGCTTCTAACACTCTCGTTAGTATTTCCGTACTTACCTCCCTTGATGCACAATGTACTATTTCATCACACTTGCTGTCTAAGTGCGCCATTGCTTGCGCGCGTAGCGGGAGTAATAGAAAAGCAAAATTCCCTAGGGAGTAATAGAAATGTCAGTACGTCATTTAATAATATTATGTCTTAAAACATACTTTTGGGTTGGCAAGTGTGATGAAAAACATTGTATGCATCACGGTCGGTAAGCGGAATACTAACTCGAGTCATAAAAGCCCTCCGCCTAACGGCGTCGGGCTTCTAACACTCTCGTTAGTATTTCCGTACTTACCTCCCTTGATGCACAATGTACTATTTCATCACACTTGCTGTCTAAGTGCGCCATTGCTTGCGCGCGTAGCGGGAGTAATAGAAAAGCAAAATTCTCTAGGGAGTAATAGAAATGTCAGTACGTCATTTAATAATATTATGTCTTAAAACATACTTTTGGGTTGGCAAGTGTGATGAAAAACATTGTATGCATCACGGTCGGTAAGCGGAATACTAACTCGAATCATAAAAGCCCTCCGCCTAACGGCGTCGGGCTTCTAACACTCTCGTTAGTATTTCCGTACTTACCTCCCTTGATGCACAATGTACTATTCTCTATCCTGTTCCTGTTCGCAGATAACTGATTTTTATTCTGAAACATCAACTTCGGAGAATTTAGCTTATGTACTGCGGGATCTGTGACGTCATGTGTTGTCCCCCTATATTGACTCACTTGGAGGGGGAGGCGTTGAGCGGGGGCGGGTCGCGGGAGAGGCCCAGCTTGTGGATTATGTACTGCGGGATCTGTGACGTCATGTGTTGTCCCCCTATATTGACTCACTTGGAGGGGGAGGCGTTGAGCGGGGGCGGGGGCGGGAGAGGCCCAGCTTGTGGATTATGTACTGCGGGATCTGTGACGTCATGTGTTGTCCCCCTATATTGACTCACTTGGAGGGGGAGGCGTTGAGCGGGGGCGGGTCGCGGGAGAGGCCCAGCTTGTGGATTATGTACTGCGGGATCTGTGACGTCATGTGTTGTCCCCCTATATTGACTCACTTGGAGGGGGAGGCGTTGAGCGGGGGCGGGTCGCGGGAGAGGCCCAGCTTGTGGATTATGTACTGCGGGATCTGTGACGTCATGTGTTGTCCCCCTATATTGACTCACTTGGAGGGGGAGGCGTTGAGCGGGGGCGGGTCGCGGGAGAGGCCCAGCTTGTGGATTATGTACTGCGGGATCTGTGACGTCATGTGTTGTCCCCCTATATTGACTCACTTGGAGGGGGAGGCGTTGAGCGGGGGCGGGGGCGGGGGCGGCGCGTGCAGCTCGGCGAGCGGGTCGCGGGAGAGGCCCAGCTTGTGGATTATGTACTTCGGGATCTCTGATGTCATGCCCTGGAACAAAGTTCGGGTTAGAATGGGCTGTGCGGAAAGTGAAGGCTCAAGTAAAGTCTGGGAGGGCATTTTCACTTCTAGGGACACCCAATTAGCTTAACTCTCACAAAAAAGTTAACGTCGATGTCAGTTTTGTAACAACAATTAAGCATGAAATATTTACGTAAATCCACTTTATTTATGTTTTTATATTGCATATACGCGTATTATTTCTGGATTAAATGATAAAAAAATATTTTTGTTAATATTTAATACTTAATTGTCGTTACAAAGTTGACATCGAAGTTAACTTTTTTGTGAGAGTTAAGCTAATTGGGTGTCCCTAGAAGTGAAAATGCCCGGGAACAAGGTAGTCAACCAAGAGGAACCCTAAGCCACTCGGAAACCTTGTGAAAGTGACGCTAAATAGCCTTGTGAGAAATCTCTTACTAATTGTCATTTTGACATGGTTCTAGAGTGGTCTAGGGTTCCAATTGGTGGACTGTACGTGAAAAAATCTCAAATGTCGTCACCTTTTTATTCTGTTATTGCATGATTGAAAAATTACAGAGATACATCGATGATAAAATGACGGCACGCCTAAGTTTAACATGTTCGTCTCCAGTACTGTTACTACGTGCTTTGCCGATCGAAATTATCTGATAGAACTCCTATGCCATTGAAACGCATGTGTGACCGAACAGATTGTACTCTTATGCCAGCGACACAGCACTTGTGTCAAAAACGTTCGTATTTCTATGGCACTGCCATAGGAGGAAGAACTTGATTTATCCTAGTGGCAAAAGAATAATGTTCCTCTAATCACGTATGTGTGTCACTGGCATAGGAATCAGATTTTGTTGGTCACACACGCTGTGTTACCGGCATCGACCGTGTTAATTTTTACCTAGTAGTGACGTCACGAACCCCCACTCTTGAACTTTGACACGCCTTATTTTTAGTTGATTTTATTAACAAAACAAAAAAACGTTCGTATTATACAAAATGTCAGTTTTCGATCTAGTCGTCATATCTAATTTAAATAAACACATAAATATTTTAAGATTTTGTATTTCACAATACAACTATACAGGGTAGAAATACAGTTAGGGCAGCTACTCGATTTCGTGCTGCTACGCGAAAGTAATAAACAGCCATCGATTAAATGAAACCCTGATTGATCACTTGGTAGTCGATTTAGAGGGCAGCGCCCCCTAGTTGCCTACAATCTGAAATTTACCAATATTCTTTATACCTTGTCCTAGTTTGTTTATGTTTAACCAGATAAGCAACTAAGTTTGCCTACTTGGAAATTAGCTTATTCATTTGACAGTCGTTTTAGATACCGTCTGGAATTTACCAATATTTTCCATACCTTGTCCTAGTCTGCTTGTGCTTGACCAGCAATTTAAAAAGATTAGCGTTATCAGTTTCTGGAAAAAACAAAAAAAACGAAACGAAAAATTATAGCACGGGGAGGCGAGGGGGTGAGGGAGAGGTGCCGAGTCGGACAAATGATAGCGCGATCTGTCTCGACCACGGGCCACAGGGCCATCTAGCGGCGGACGGCGGAACTACTTCAGTAGTGCAGTTGCATTGACAGTGTTTGCGCTTGCACTGCGCGTGCATTCATGGCTTGCCGTTGGATGTCGCTAGTAGGTTGGCGTGACAAAGTTATAATCAGAGCTCGGATTTTTCACGGCAAAACAAAACACTAGCGTAATTAATTAGCCAGTGCTTGAAATATTATTTTATCGACACCTATCGAGTCTTACGAAGAAAAAATGTACTAAGGCAATACCTGTCATATACTCATAGGTATTTCCTCAGTACATTTTTTCTTTTTTTATTCGATGGTACACCTATCAGTATGAATGTCAAAATTTAAAACTAACAAACGTGCGAAAATTTTGAAAAACAGGAGACTTTATAGAGCTCAAAATCAATATTTTGGACCAGTCTAAGGTGACCTACTGGGGGTTAGAAGACTTAGAAGGTTGTGCATTAATTATCGGACATCCTATCTACTCCTATCACTAATATCCAAATAAAATGTATTGTGCTGCTGTGTGTACTGACGTAGATTTTGAAGAAGAAATCGCGTCTGTTTCTAATATATAGTAACTTTATACAAATGTTTTGATTAGTTTTATTACAGATGTTTGAGTGTGTGCATGTAATTTTTATTTATTTATGTGTGTGTAAATTTAGGTTTAGAATGTAATTTTGATTATTTTATTTCTTTAGTGTTTAAGGTGTATTGTTTCACTGCTCCTTGTAGCCATGTTTTTGAAATTATTAATTTTAGTTTTATTACATATTAATTTTATTTGGTGACTTTTATTTCTTCTAGTTCTGAATTATCGATATCGATAAAATTTCAATCACTGGCTAAATAACGCTAGTGTTTTGTTTTGCCGTGAAAAATCCGAGCTCTAGTTATAATTTACCTGCAGTTGCCTCGCATGTCCCTCCGCCGCCTCGAGCAGTCTGTAGAACCGCTCGGGATCGAACTCGAGACATTCCAGTAGGCGGGCGGGGCGCGCCATGGCGAGGATGAGTCGAGTCACTAGGGGGGCCACTTGGGCACCGGCCTCTGCTGATTTCTCTCGAGTCTGAAACAAGTATTTTACGGATATTTTAACCTCTTAAGGACAGATACAAGAGAAATTTCCAAAAACTTACATTAAAAGAAAGAAAGAAAAAACATTTATAAGCAGGGATTGCACAACCGGTTTTATTGAATACCCCTATTAGAACTGTCAAACGATTACCGCTAAAAAAACAATACCTGTATTCGAATTAGAGGTAATGCTGTCATACCGCTTGTGTTATATTCACTATATTTTCACTATTAACGATATTAAATACTTCTAAACTAACATAACTTATCACTTATTATCGCAGAGTTTAAAAGTTTATATAAAAATGAAATACATGTCATTATTCAAGTGATTGCATGCTTTTGAATGAACTACTACTATTTCTTCTTTTAACTAAAACTTACCTCAGCGAGCAAGCGGTCTAAGCTGTCGGCCATATCGTAGAAATAACTGCTCGTCACCTGCTTCGACTCAGATTTGTGCAGGCAATCTCGAGCCATCTCTAATACCTGCACAGGAACAAAACAGGTTGTTTATTTGTTTACGTTGCGTTTAGTAGTTTAGTTTAATATGCAGGTAGATGAGGGTATAGGTACTCATCAATAATAACAAAAATAGTGTGTGATGAGTCATCACACACTATTTTTGTTATTATAGAGCGTATTATTCGCCAACAAACTGCCCACAGTTCGGCGAAAGAAATTGTGTACCCTACCACCTAAGTTTTCTTTTGGGATAAATAAATTTAAAAAAAAGGTTTTATGAAGCACAATTTTATCACTATTATTAACGGCATAAATGGATGATCAATTCATGAAAGTTTAGGCAATGCACTTATGCAAATCCTGGGCCACTTTGGGCTTGTGCATAAATCACGCGAGGTCCTATAGGGGGGGAAGGGGGGGTACAAGGAGACCTCACGTGTATTTTTATATGATGAACAAACTAAGAAATATTGTGAATTTCGCCGAGCGAACGTTAAAAGTTCAGTGAGAAAAATACACGTGTGACTGTTTTGGTAGCCAAGAAACTCACCAAATATCACCAAGGGGAAGGGGGGGACAAAAAGTAGCCGAAAAAAACTCGCATCATTTATGCATGAGCCCTTTCGATACATGTCAAAGTAACACTGTATACGACTTTTTTAGAAATTTCTTACAAGTATGTCACTGACATATGGTTCTAAACTGGCGAATATTTACTCTAGTACTCTAGGATTTTAATCAACAAAAATTTTATTTTCTCAAACATGCAATGAAATATAGTCTTTACGTTCCTTAAAATAGACTCGGAAGTATCGCTTTTAGGGCGCAGTAACTCACTGGGATGGAAATGGAAATTTCATAACACTTTTCAGGCCTAGGCCTGCAAAGTAACTTTTTAATAATTTCGACAACATTGTCATTATTTTTATTTGTATTTATTTGATTTTTTGATTCAACCACAGAAAAAAAAACCTAAGAACTAATGTCTATACCACCAGGTAAAAGGATACCTCAAACAGATTTAAAAAAAGTTAGGCGCGAATGTTTTTTTTTTAATGTTGTATGATACTGTACTATTGGTTTATTTACAAATCAAATAGTATGGTTCGGCGAAATCAGTTCGTTTTATTTCATGGCAAGTTTGAGAAAAGCACTATACAAATCTCGGCGAGAAACAGGGTTACAGGCCGCGTATTCCTATCTGGCCTCAGTTCCTTCGGCCAGATATATCTACTTTGCCTGTAACCCTTCGTTTCCCGTCCTCTATCTATAGTAATGTACTATTACCTGTCTAGCCACGAATCTCTCTATAGGCGGCCGGTCCGGTTTCTTGTCCAATTCCGTCAACTCTTCGATTAGTGATCTTAATCTGTAACATTTATCATTTATTAAAATCGTTTCATTTTAAATAAATAGCCCTAATTCTTCCACCAGGGGCCTGTTGCATAACAAATTACAACTAATATTACAAGCGGAAGTCTCTTTTCTATCTGTCTTACTAGAAAGTTGTAAACACACTCACGTACATGCAAACTTTATAACTGGAACTAATGTTGATAATGTTAGTTAGTATAAATGCGCACACCATATCTTGTTATTGCATGTTCATTGTATTTTTGTGGACATCTTTTATTGGCTTTGTTTACTGTACATTCAGTTTTTGTAAATTTCTCATGTACTGCTGTTGATGCCCCAAATAAATAAAATAAAAAATAAATTTGTTATGCAATAGGCCCCAGGGGAGATATGAGTCTAGTGTGGTCGGTGCCTGTGTCTAACACAAATGCACTCACTTGTCGCACATGACGCGCTGCGGGTGGAAGCGGGCGGCAAAGAGCGTCGACATATCGTCTTAGCTCTCCCTCTCGCTCCCTCCCACAGGGAGGAACCAAATGTGCCATTGTCAGATTTAGTACTGATTTTTCAATCCCCAGTTAACAGTAACTGTCAAATAAATGTTAACTCTATCCTTTTTTGACTGATGACCAGCGATAAGGATGGTAATACTTTTAACTGACGGATACTTTTAACTGAGGATTGAAAAATCAGCCCTTAGGTTATCGTCTTTTCGGTGGACATATCTAAAGTTAAGGAATTCTTGTACTCATTTTGGGACAAAATAATTGACGGTAAAACTAGGTTCCCGGGTTTACAATCCTATGTAAAAAAATCGTAACATAGATTTATAGACGCTGTTAACAATTGGCCACCGAGTGAACAACTTTTGTTTTTCGGACTGACAATGACCCAAATTTAGTGTGGTCAGTGCCAGTGTCTAGCACAAGTGCACTCACTTGCCGTCCATGGCGCGCTGCGCGTGGAACGAAGAGCGCCGACATATCGTCTTAGCTCTCCCTCTCGCTCCTTCCCACAGGGAGGAACCAAATTTAGTATGATCGGTGCCAGTGTCTAGCACAAGTGCACTCACTTGCCATCCATAGCGCGCTGCGCGTAGGACGAAGAGCGCCGACATATCGTCTTAGCTCTCTCTCTCGCTCCCTCCCACAGGGAGGAACCAAATTTAGTGTGGTCGGTGCCAGTGTCTAGCACAAGTGCACTCACTTGCCATCCATAGCGCGCTGCGCGTAGAACGAATAGCGCCGACATATCGTCTTAGCTCTCCCTCTCGCTCCCTCCCACAGGGAGGAACCAAATTTAGTGTGGTCGGTGCCAGTGTCTAGCCTCGTCCTGCCCAATGTGATTTATAAAGGACATATTCGATAGTTTAGAACAAAAGAAAAGCGATTATATTTTCGAACTCATTAGGTTTCAATTTCAAAAGCTCTAATTTAGTATACGGGCAGGACGAGGCTAGCACAAGTGCACTCACTTGCCGTCCATGGCGCGCTGCGGGTGGAAGCGGGCGGCGAAGAGCGCCGACATGGCGGACACGTCGTCCTTGCTCTCTCTGTCGCTCCCTGTGTGGTCGGTGCCAGTGTCTAGCACAAGTGCACTCACTTGCCGTCCATGGCGCGCTGCGCGGCGGGGAAGCGGGCGGCGAAGAGCGCCGACATGGCGGACACGTCGTCCTTGCTCTCTGTCGCTCCCTGTGTGGTCGGTGCCAGTGTCTAGCACAAGTGCACTCACTTGCCGTCCATGGCGCGCTGCGCGGCGGGGAAGCGGGCGGCGAAGAGCGCCGACATGGCGGACACGTCGTCCTTGCTCTCTGTCGCTCCCTGTGTGGTCGGTGCCAGTGTCTAGCACAAGTGCACTCACTTGCCGTCCATGGCGCGCTGCGCGGCGGGGAAGCGGGCGGCGAAGAGCGCCGACATGGCGGACACGGCGTCGTCCTTGCTCTCTGTCGCTCCCTGTGTGGTCGGTGCCAGTGTCTAGCACAAGTGCACTCACTTGCCGTCCATGGCGCGCTGCGCGGCGGGGAAGCGGGCGGCGAAGAGCGCCGACATGGCGGACACGGCGTCGTCCTTGCTCTCTGTCGCTCCCTGTGTGGTCGGTGCCAGTGTCTAGCACAAGTGCACTCACTTGCCGTCCATGGCGCGCTGCGCGGCGGGGAAGCGGGCGGCGAAGAGCGCCGACATGGCGGACACGGCGTCGTCCTTGCTCTCTGTCGCTCCCTGTGTGGTCGGTGCCAGTGTCTAGCACAAGTGCACTCACTTGCCGTCCATGGCGCGCCGCGCGGCGGGGAAGCGGGCGGCGAAGAGCGCCGACATGGCGGACACGTCGTCCTTGCTCTCTGTCGCTCCCTGTGTGGTCGGTGCCAGTGTCTAGCACAAGTGCACTCACTTGCCGTCCATGGCGCGCTGCGGGTGGAAGCGGGCGGCGAAGAGCGCCGACATCCTCTTCCCCCCGGACCACCGCAAGGTTTAGTTGTGCCCAAGTGCGCGCGTTAAGTTTATTAATTCATAAATAAATAAATATTTAAATTCTCAAAAATAAACCCACAAAAAATCGAGTGTTACTAGGAGTGCATAATCACAACGCGGATATCCGAAGCGAATTGTATTGTATGTGCTTATTCATCCGCTACGTCTGTTGCTACGCCGTGTGCTACGCCGCGCTACAAGTGCTACGTCGGGCTATAAGTGCTACATCCCTACTGTGCACAAGCTACAGCTCCTTGCATTTCTGGTGCCCTGGTACTTCATCCGCACTACGCAACAAAGCACGACTGTCGATTTGTAGCGCTACGCGGCAAGTATTACGACGTGACGCGACTACGCCTTAGCTCCTTACTTTTCTGGTGCCCTGGTGCCCTTTTTTTCTGTTTTAGATACTTTTTTGTCTAAAGTGTAACGTAAATTCAATCTACATGTAATTATTTTTAACCTAAGGAAGAGCGGTGCCTCCCAACACAAGCATGTAATTGCTTACCGGGTGGCACCATCCCCCTTTGTCTATAACAGTGTATTTATGAAATAAAGAAATTTGAATTTGAATTTTGACATGGCGGACACGTCGTCCTTGCGCTCTCTGTCGCTCCCTGTGTGGTCGGTGCCAGTGTCTAGCACAAGTGCACTCACTTGCCGTCCATGGCGCGCTGCGGGTGGAAGCGGGCGGCGAAGAGCGCCGACATGGCGGACACGTCGTCCTTGCTCTCTCTGTCGCTCCCTGTGTGGTCGGTGCCAGTGTCTAGCACAAGTGCACTCACTTGCCGTCCATGGCGCGCTGCGCGGCGGGGAAGCGGGCGGCGAAGAGCGCCGACATGGCGGACACGGCGTCGTCCTTGCTCTCTCTGTCGCTCCCTGTGCCGCCGGGGGAGCGGGACGGCGAACTGTCAACATACAATTAAAATTTATTAAATGAGAAGTACATTTATATATAAAATTGAATCTATAGTCCTAATAAATAAAAAAAAAAATTTTCAGATAGCAGCACGAAGTCTGGTAGCCCTGACCTTATTGACTCAAAAATCAATTCTAGTCTGTACGAGTTGTGCAAGTGTTCGCTTTACTACACTGACATATGTCAGACATGGACAAGCTACAGTAAATTTCGTGTGTCAAGTTTTTGAAAAGTGTGTACTTTAAAACACTAGATCTAATTTTACTCAGTTACTCAGAATCATACAGCCGAGGCGAGAATTTACATACTTATAATTCTCTTCTTCGTCGTTCTCTCATGACTGAAGATGCCTCCATTTATCGCGATAAAGGGCTATGTGAACTGCCCACTGCATGGAACCACATGTTTGTCTAATGGAATCCACCCCAACTTTGATAGAATACTTAGTATCATGTAGAACCATTACACACGAATTACAATCATTACACAACAGTCAGTTTAGCCAGCTAAAGGAGTAGGTACTTAGCCATGTTGCCAATCGTAAGGCTCAGTAGCGTAACGTCACTCTTTTTTGGGGTTCTGCCTTTTCTCCGAACTTTTTTTGTCCGAATTTCATTTGCCAACCAACATTTCGCCGATGGTTCACTTTGACAACCAACAATTAGCAAATTTTTGTATGACAACGTTTCATTTGGCAGAATTATTAAAAAACGGATTATTGTAATGACACAATGCTTTTAGCATACTGATCATTTGTCAAACCTTTCACTAGGCCTAACAACTATTACACGAATAACGTTTCACCAGTGCAGTGTTTGAACTATGTAAGTAAAAAATACACATTTAAACCGATCTTTAAAATTATGATTGCTCATGTACTTGTCTTAGACAAATATGAAGCTAATTAATTTAAAAGAACCATAGTCAAAAAATATATGCAGATTTCTGACTCCTCTAAGAAACTAAGTACCAGCTCTTTACCCGCTGTTGTTGTTGTTGTTGTTGTTTAGCATGTTTCTGAACTTGCCTACAAAAAAATACCGTTAAAAAAACATATCACAGAGTCCAGTTAGGTACGACGACGAGCGAAGCGAGGAGGAGTGTTAGGTGAAACTGCGACCATACAGCGCACGAGCCGAGCGAGCGAAGCGAGCGTGCCGCGGTAGCGGCCGGCGAGTGCCAGAACCGACTCTTTTGTTATTCCCTCGGCATTGCGTTCCCTCATCAGTTTCAGCTAAATTACTATTTAGAACCCGACTTTTAATTGTTTATCAACATAAATATAAAACCCCGTGGGGTTACACGGGGCCCCGTGTAAGCTGTTATTAAAAAAACATAAACATACCTATATAAAATTCGCCCCAAACTGTACCCAAAACCATTGGTAATTATTTAGTTAACTAAATGCCAGTTAAACCATAAACCACATGAAAATATGTATTATAAAAAGTTCCAATTAAAAACCAAGCCCAAAGATAGAATTGCCAACTATTTAGTAGGGAAATGAAACGATTTCATAAGATCCAATTGGAACATGATCTTTCGGCTAAATGACTTTATGCGAAAAATTGGTTGCGATGTAATATTCGTACAATCAATTTTCGGAGATGATTTAGAGAACCCTCTTTTTTATTAGTATGATAAATCAATGAACAAACGATACTCCTCCTGGAGTATGTGTGGCTGCTCCCGCGTTTGGGGACGGTGGAGAGAGGCTGTTGAAGGAAAATTTGCCATGGGCATGGCGAGAGAAATGATATTGATGATGATGATGCGGTAAGACAAGGTAAAGTCCGATCTGAGATCTGAAAGGGAAGACGGAGAAAGAGAGCGAGACTGGTGTTTAGTGCGCGGCTGTCGGTGACAGTATGATAACAACAGTTGCGTTTCGTTTGTGACTGAGCGTTAGCGAGAGACATCTCGGCTAAGCACCCTGTATTGGGGTGAATTTCACGGCGTTTCAACCGCCGTCATTACCGTCACACAAATATTAGCAATGTCCCTGGACATTCAAACGCCATTCGGCTAAATATTGCTTGCGGAGTTCTATACAATATACATACAACAAACATTCGAATCCACAAAGCATTCCCGGGTATTTCTCAGAGTGTAAATGGACATCTCATTCATCTGGTCACGATTTTTTGGAAGTGGGTGAATGATTTGAGGTTGGCTTTGGTTGTCTTATAGAGAAATGGGTGCTGTATCTGACGACCGAAAATGATACCAAAAGATGTAGCCACTTCCAAAAAAACGTGACCAGATGAATGAGATGTCCATTTAAGCTCTGAGAAATACTCTCCCTATAATAATTGGGAAATGGTGATGACGGCGATCGAACTGTGAAATCCAGCCATTGGCAATGGTCCTATACCTGAGGCTGCGGCTGCGCACGCGACGCGGGCTCTGCGGCGAGGCGCGCGCGGCGGTGTAGGCGCCGCCGCTGTCCGACAGCGACGCGCAGTTCATACCGCTGCCTTGAGAACTGCTGTGGGGCGAAGTGGTACTTATTAATACTAGGAATAACGTCTATTATTGGACTTAGTACTGATTTTTCAATCCCCAGTTAACAGTAACTGTCAAATAAATGTTAGCTCTATCCTTTTTGACTGATGACCAGCGATAAGGATGGTAATACTTTTAACCGACGGATACTTTTAACTGAGGATTGAAAAATCAGCCCTTAGTGACCTAAATAATTTAACGAAAAAAATAACAATATTCAAGACGATTTTTAGGTCATGTAGCAAGAGTGAACAAGGTAGGGGCAGTCCCCAATTCATACCGTTGTCTTCATAGTCTTCTTGGTTGTCTCCAAATCAAATCAAATCTCTTTATTTTGCATAAAATATGGTATACAAGATGGAATGAACATATTAAAACATGCATATTTTACCAGCAGCTGGCATGCAAAATGCAAATAGATACAAACTAGACTAAATTCTTCATATATTATTAATATTCGACTAATAGTAATGCTTTATGATTCTCAACCAATATCATGTCATACTTAACCTAATATCAAATATATATAATTACATAAATAAAATTACAATTGTCAGTCTAATTACATTTAAAATAGTCAAAAAATTCATCCACTGAGTAAAAACATTCCTGTACCAACCAGCTCTTAAGTTTACGCTTAAATACATTTAATGGCAAGACTTTTAGGTCGGCTTGGAGACAATTGTAAATTTTTATCGCCATACAAGAGGCGCTCTTACCATATAAAACTATCTTTTTAGCTGGTATGACTAGACGATTTGGAAACCTTGTGTTAAACCGACAAATGTCTCTATAAGTGGTAAAGAGTTCAGGATGCATTCTAACAAACAAACAAATTTCATATAAGTACATGCACGGGACGGACAAAAGTTTCATACTTATAAATAGAGGTTTGCATGAGGTCATATCATCTACGTTACAAATAGCTCTGATGCATTGTTTCTGTGCTAACAGGGCTTGATGTGCATGACTAGAGTTTCCCCAAACTAGAATACCATATCTTAACACGGAGCAAACATAACCATGATATGCCTGTAATGCAGTTTCCTTATTGCTAATTTTTGCCAGCCTCCATAAGGCAAAAGCAAATGAGTTCACTTTACTGCAGACTTTAACGATATGGTTATTCCAAGACAAAGTATCATCCACGCAAATACCCAAAAAGTTTGTATGCTGGGACTCTGTGACAATATCATTTAAAAAACTAACCGTAAGAGGTTGTTTCTGAGCATTCCTATTTACAAACTGGATGAAGGTTGTTTTTTGGAAATTGACATTTAAATTATTCTGATTTAACCAGTCTACAATGTTTTCAATGGTATCATTAATGTCCTTGTTATATGAGCTAGGGTTATTACAGGGAATGACGACGGACAGGTCATCGGCAAAAAGAGTACATTTGAACTTTGTTACATTTGGTAAATCGTTAATGTACAGTATCGTTAGTCTCCATCATCGTGATGCGGACAGTTCCTCAGCACGATGAGCAACTTTCATTATGTAGACATTATGTAGACCTATTCAGCCTTCCTAAAATAAAGACCAATGCCGGCAAGCGAACTCCAATTTACAGGATGTGCCATCACCACAATACGGTCCTTAATAATATAGATATATTTTTTTGCTCCCTTTCAAAATTCAAAGTAAAAGAAATATACCTGTTGTAATTAGTGTTAAGTTAAGCCTCACGTTATACTTACTTGGAATCGTCAAACATTTTTAGCATGATTACGAATTTGTGTATAACTTTTGCGTTCACAGTGAGATAAGTTTAAGGAAACGTCTGTGCCTAAATACTGTAACGCTCCAATGTATTCCTGTGCTGTTTCTATTTTAGCTCCTTATAAATAAATAAACCAAAAAATCGCGAAAAAAGATCTATTTATAAATCAATTAATATTTTACGACAAACTTTATTACAGCCGGTCTCACCGAGATTAAAATCACGCAAATAAATTCTTAAGTCACACCGGATGCGCATCATGACCTGCGAGGAGTGTGTCATGTACTATAACATTTCTCACGATACAACGTGCACGCCACGCACACGCGTACGTGCTGCATACGCATTCGGTGTGGCTCAGACATATAGACATACTTGAGGGAGTTCTGGTGTTGATGGCAATGCGGGCACGGCGCGCGCGGCGGCTCGCAGACCGCCACCGCCAGCAGCCGCTCCTGCGACGAGCATTGCGACTGCAACAGATATACATACACGTCAGTGGCACGTACATGTGTAGACATACACGTCAGTGGCAGGGACAGGTGTAGACATACATACACGTCCGTGGCACGTACAAGTATAGAAATAAAATGAAATAAAATGTATTTATGACAAACACGATGGACATATACACATTTTACAAATAAGCACACAATAACAGCTTGCCACAAAAAGGTCACAATTCAGCATGTAGCTGGCTAAGCCAGCGCTGTTCTACACAGTTATAGTTATAGACAGACATACACGTCAGTGGCACGTACATATGTATATATACATACACATCAGTAACTAAAATCATGTTGAAAAATTATCATAATGCCCAAAATCATGTTTCACTGTTATTAACGTAACAGTGGTAAAACGTTTTAACCTAAAAATCATTCTACGTAAATTGGTATTTGTGAAAAATACATGCAAACAATTTTGCGCAATTTGTCAGTCTAAAGCAGTAATCAACAACCTAATAATTTTAATTGGCGTAAGTAGATAATATATCGTTTTCACAAAAGAAACTACTGGCTGGCCTTCCAATGCAGGAGAAACTAGTATATTGTATTGTTTAATGAATAAGTATAACCAATACTTATATACCTTGATAAATATCTCAACATTACCTTTTGTTAGATTTTATTATAAGGGATATAATATCTAAATAGTCGTTAATGTAATATTCGGCTTTTGCTGATTGGGATGATTAAGATAATTTATTGTTGGAGAAATAAAACAACATTTATGTAAAGCAATAGTATATTTATAGTGTAGATCTGTATTAGAATATAATTAATAAACATTGTTACTGACCTTTGTACTGAGGGAATAACGAGTGGGAGGTTCGCCATCTTGGCGGGCATCCGCCATCTTGGCGAGCATTCCTTGTTACGGATAAAACGTGTGAGGTTGTGTTTAGTAGGCTAAGTTTAAAAAAATATAAATTGTGGACACTAGTTGCTGTTTTATTTAGTGGATCCTGTGCTAACTTATATCAGAAGCAGGGATAAAGGACCTTAAAATAAAAATGAACGATCAAAGTACAAAACGGAGTCGCGAGGCTAGGCCTCGAAAACGTGTTCGTCGATCAAGCAGTTCGAGCAGTGAACGATCACTCGTTATAAGACGCCCACGCTGCCAACCAAAAACGTCGGCAAAGAAAAAGAAGAAGACAGCTTTCGCAGCTGTTAATAAGACTTCAGGTGAACGTGTTGGTGAATGGATTGTCGAGCTCGACTCCACGCAACAAGAAATGGCAAGTAGTCATATACATTTGTACTTACTGGATTATATAATAATATATATATATATTTTTTTTTACTTTTAATGTACAGCTGTACACACATTGGTTGCTATAGGCAGTAACTCCGTGAAAATTCGTAATAACTTACTTGTATCTACTATCAATTATTTTTTTTACTTATGTATGTATGTGTGTATGTAAATTCAATTTGTACACAAAACACATGTAAAGGGAATGCATGTTTCATAGTACATTTTCAATTAATAAATAAAAGCTAAATCAACTGATATAATAAGACATGATATGATAAGTCATGATATGATAAGTCATGATATGATATGATAAGTCATGATATGATATGATAAGTTATGATATGATAAGTCATGATATGATATGATAAGCCATAATATGATATGATAAGCCATGATAAGATATGATAAGTCATGATATGATATGGAAAGACATGATATGATATGATAAGACATGATATGATAAAATATGATATGATAATACGTTATAAGATAGGGTATGATAAGCTATGATATGATATGATAAGTTATGATATGATATGATAAGTCATGATATGATATGATAAGTCATGATATGATATGGCATGATATGATATGATACGTCATGATATGATATGATAAGACATGATATGATAAGATATGATATGATAAGACGTGATAAGATACGATATGATATGGTATGATAGGATATGATATTATATGATACTGTACTGTATGATATGATATGATATGATATGATGGGATAGGATATGACATAATATGAGAGATAATGAAATGATTAATATAGAATAATCTTATTAAAAAAAAATGATACTGTGTTTCGCCTTTCAGGTTAAAACGGCGGAATCACATGCAAACGATACGTCAAAGGAACTGAGCGCTGCAACGGCAATTTGTGATGACACCACTCTGAATACGCCGCCACCATCGAGTACGCGTGGAATCTCCGAACTGACCGCGCCGCAAAATCATCCTGGTAACGCTTTGTCCGGTACGCCAAATAACATGCTTGTTAATATAAGCGAATTTTCTGAATTAATAAATTCTCTAATGCGATCTAATGCGCCAAGTATGACTCATGATAAAAATATAATACCCGTTTTTGACCCATCACAAAAAAATCAAAAGATCGAGCGTTGGTTGTCCAAAGTTAACGAGTGTGCCAAGATTTATCGTTGGACTGACGAACAAACGATTCATTACGCTTTGCCAAAGTTAGGGGGCCACGCAAAGAAATGGTACGAGGGATTACAATCAATTTTGTTAACGTGGACCCAGTGGCAAAAACATCTTGTTAGGGCGTTCCCATCTGAGACAAATTATGGTACTCTGTTGACCGAAATGTTAGATCGACGTATGAAAATAGGTGAAAATATCGATGAATACTATTACGAAAAAATGATGTTACTAAATTCTTGCGAAATAACTGGCAAAAGGGCCGTAGATTGTCTGGTTCATGGCATAGAAGACCGTACGATTAGGGCCGGCGCGTCTTCTGGAAGATTTCAGGAACCGGAAGACGTACTGAAATTCTTAAAAGACTTTTGTAAAGAGACCGACTCGAAGCAGAGTTTCAAGTCACGAATAAGTTTAAACCCTTCCAATGACGTTGTGTGCCATAAATGTAAAAAGCCTGGGCATCGCGCTGTCCAATGTCGTAGTAATGGAACCGAGGTAATATGCTACAATTGCAAAGAGAAGGGACATGTCTCTACCAAATGCACGAAACCCGTCGTTAAATGTGATACGTGTCATCGATTGGGGCACAAATCGGTAGACTGTTATCAAAACAAGAAACTAACTGTGAATAAAGGGGAAAAAGAAATGAAAACAATGCTAACACAAAGCAACAAAGCCGATTCGAAGTACCTAAAAAAAAGTTGTTATTAATAATGTGATTGAAACTGACGGATTCGTGGATTTTGGTAGCGACTGTACTCTCATTCGGAAAGATTTCGTAGATAAACATAATCTCGTGATAAATAAAGAAAACGTACCAATAATTAGAGGATTTGGTAATGGAGCATATACTCCGCTAGGTAAAACAAAGATTGATTTGAAGTTAGGAGAAGTTGTCGCAGAAGTCGACGCGTTTGTTGTTGGAACTGTACAACTTTCCACACCTCTCCTCGTGGGACAGGACTTCACTGAGAGACCAGATGTTCTAGTCGTCAAAACAAGTGACCGACTAGATATTTTAAAACGAGAAGTTCCTGCAGAATTTAAATTCCTTCCTACTGAGAGCTGTGAAAAGATTGTCCTGAAAATTTGTTCCGACATAACGGTTGATAAGTTTGATTACGTAGAGTGTTCAAATGAAGAAAAGACGTCTTGTGATATCTTCGTAGAAAGCAGCACAAGACAATTGGCAAAGGCTGAATATTGTGTCGTAGGTGGGGTATATGGATTGCATGAAGGAGTATGCAAAATTGCTGTTTATAATCCAGCCACCCAACCGATAACTATTACCCGCGGACCAACTTTTGCAAGAGCCATAATTATTAACCAACTAGACCCGCCTAAGAACAAACAGTTAATGGATTGTAACAAAATTACGAATCAGTCAAACCTTTTACCTATTGATCGGAGTCAAGTTAACATTAATTCCAGTCTTAGCGAAGAACAAATAACCGCTGTTGTTAGTTTGATTAACTCATACAGACACTGTTTTGCTGGAAACCTGACGGAATTAGGGTGCACCGATAAAGCGGAAATGAGTATCGAGCTAACTGATCAGACACCAGTCTCGTACAGGCCATATCGTCTTAGTTACGTTGAAAGAGAGAAAGTGCGAGACATGGTAAAAGAGCTCATTGACAATGATATAGTAGAGGAGTCCAATTCATCTTATGCTAGCCCTATCATATTGGTTGCAAAGAAAACTGGAGGACACCGACTATGCGTTGACTTTAGAGCGCTGAATAGGAAAACAGTGAAAGATCATTTTCCTTTACCCAGAATTGACGATCTACTGGACATGCTTAACGGGAACAAATTTTACACTAGCCTTGATTTAGCCAGCGGGTATTATCAGATACCTATACGCCCTGACTGTAGACATTTAACTGCCTTTATAACGCCTGATGGGCTTTATCAGTTCAAAAAAATGCCGTTTGGACTGGTTAACTCTCCGTCAGTTTTCCAAAGGACAATCAATAAAGTGCTAGGCAATTCCAGGTTTAAGTCCAACCTCGCGTATATGGATGACATATTGGTACCAGGTAAAGACTTTAAGCAAGAATATGAGAGATTACAAGAAACTTTTGAGATGTTACAAAACGCTGGCCTGACATTAAATATCGAAAAATGCAATTTTTTTCAAGAACAGCTTGAATATCTTGGATATGAAATAAGCGAGGAAGGAATTAAACCAGGAAAGGCCAAAATAAGGGCGGTAGAATTGTTCCCAGTTCCTTTAAATGTGCACGAGATAAGGCAGTTCGTCGGATTGGCTAGCTACTTCCGAAAGTTTATTAAAAATTTCGCTATAATAGCCAGACCGTTAACAGACTTGACCCGTAAGGACCGTGAATGGACTTGGGGTTTCGAACAACAAGAAGCGTTCGATCATCTTAAAAGCGCTCTAATACAAAGACCACTATTGGGATTATATGACCCCAATTATGAAACGTTTTTACATACAGACGCGAGTAAGCATGGATTGGCGGGAATATTATTACAGAAAGAGAACGAAACTGCTCCCTTAAAACCCATTGCTTACTTTAGTCGTAAGACAACTTCGGATGAGCAACACTATCATGCTTATGAATTGGAAACGCTTGCCGTAATAGCGTCATTGCAACGTTTCCGTGTGTATTTGCTGGGGGTCAAGTTTACATTAGTAACTGATTGCATTGCGCTAAGGGATACATTTACTAAGCGTGACCTTATTCCGCGTATTGCGCGCTGGTGGATAGTGTTGCAGGAGTTCGATTTTAAAATTGAATATAGACCTGGCCTACAAATGTCGCACGTCGATGCATTGAGTAGGAACCCGTTGCCGTGTGAAGTCAATGCAATGCCTGACCCTATCCCATCTGTTCTCAAAATAACGCAGGACGATTGGCTCTTGACCCTACAGCTAAGCGATCCAAAAATACAACACCTTCGAAAGGTCCTGGAAGACAAAGAATACCCTGAAACAAAGAAAAATTATGTCATTAAAGATAATAAATTATTCCGTCGTATAGATGATCAATTAAAATGGGTCGTACCAAAAAGTGCACGGTTTCAACTGTGTAAATTAAATCACGATGATATTGGACACTTTGGCATAGAAAAAACTTTTAATAAAATAAGTAAAGACTTTTGGTTCCCTAAAATGAAACGTTTTATTACAAAATATGTAAAACACTGTATTGAGTGCGCTTACAGTAAGGAGCCTAGTGGGCCAAAAGAAGGATTATTGTATCCAATTCATAAGGTAAACGAACCGTTTGATACATTCCATATAGATCACTTAGGACCTTTTGTCAAGAGCGCAAGAGGTAACTCGTATTTATTAGTATTGGTAGACGGATTCTCTAAACTATGCTTACTAAAACCACTCAGAAACCTCAAAACGGGGCCGACCATACGTGTTTTAGAAGACGTATTTACGACTTTTTCGTATCCGTCCAGATTAATTTCTGATCAGGGATCAACTTTCACGTCAAAAGAATTCAAAAATTATTGCGCGGATTCTAAGATACGGCATATACTTAATGCAGTAGCCTCTCCACGAGCTAATGGGCAAGTGGAGAGGTATAACAGGACAATCCTAGAATCATTAACATCATTTACGGATAAGATAGGCGAAAGAAATTGGGATAAAGTTTTAGGAAAACTGCAGTGGGGCTTAAACAACACCTTAAATAAGGGTATCGGAAAAGCCCCATCAGAGGCTTTATACGGTATCCGATTGATTAATAGGGGTGAACACATATTTGATGAAGTGCTTAAAGAAACGAGACAACCGTGTTCCTTGCATGAAATTAGAGAAGAAATTAGTAAACATATAGAAAAAGATCAGTTGGCACAAAAAACTAGATATGATAAAACTAAAATTCAAGCGAAAATATATAAGATAGGAGAATTGGTAAAAATTCTGAAACCTCAGCCACATAATGACGGTAAAAGTAAAAAACTTTTACCTAAATTTACTGGCCCATTTAAAGTTACAAAGATATTAGGGAACGATCGATACGAAGTGTCTAGTATTGAGGGTTCCACTATAACGCAAAGAGATTATTGTAATACTTGGGCAGCAGATCGCATGAAACCATGGATCACGACTTATGATAGTAGTTCCATTAGTAATAGTAGTTGCGATGAGGATAATTAATTGTATGTAATTGTTGCAAATTCTAGTTAAATACACCAGCGTCTGGACATTTTGTATCTGTTGAGTGTTTATTGAGTAATTTTAACTAGAATGTACAGCAAAATTGAGGACAGTAATTAAATAAAATAAGAAAACTGTAATGTATATTGTGATTATACATGAATAAATGATGATAGATATAAGTGATCATAAGGAAAATAAATATATATTGATGTAATGTTAAAGCCGTATCCAGATGTTGAAAGATCCATTTGAGATACTGACCATCATCCATTTAGAATGTTGTAGATGTTGAGAGATCCATCTAAGTTGTCAAGAGACGTTGAGAGATCCGTCTAAGTGATTATGGATGTTGAAAGAACCATCTAATGTCCGTCTTAGTGATTACAGACGTTGAGAGATCCGTCATATAATAATATATATATGTATATTTGTTATGTAATAATCAGATGTTGATAGATCCATCTGACGAATCGTAAAGTGTTAAATTACAGTAGCTATAAATAATTAAAGCGAATTACAGAAATGTGTACGTGTTAAGATCACATATGTTTGTTTAGCATCTAATTGAATTGAGAATTTGCTAACCATTACTTAGGCATTAAGGTTATTAATACTTAGGGTTTTAGAATTAAAGTTTGAGGACAAACTATTGTCAGGAAAGGCCGAATGTTAGATTTTATTATAAGGGATATAATATCTAAATAGTCGTTAATGTAATATTCGGCTTTTGCTGATTGGGATGATTAAGATAATTTATTGTTGGAGAAATAAAACAACATTTATGTAAAGCAATAGTATATTTATAGTGTAGATCTGTATTAGAATATAATTAATAAACATTGTTACTGACCTTTGTACTGAGGGAATAACGAGTGGGAGGTTCGCCATCTTGGCGGGCATCCGCCATCTTGGCGAGCATTCCTTGTTACGGATAAAACGTGTGAGGTTGTGTTTAGTAGGCTAAGTTTAAAAAAATATAAATTGTGGACACTAGTTGCTGTTTTATTTAGTGGATCCTGTGCTAACTTATACTTTTTGCATATTAAAAGTCAAAATAGCGACGCAATTTACAAAACTTACATCCTTTAAGAGGCTGTATTGAAGAAAAGCCGTCAAGTTTAATATATACATTATACATTTTCATAATCTCTCATAGTAATAACCATTACCTCAAGGCAGTTATACAGCCTTTATAGCGCCATAAAACGACGATATCGCTCCTAACCGACTAATACGCCAATTTATATTTACTGTATGTTCGAAATATGTTTATACTTCAACATATTTCGCTATCGCTACGCTAAGATCGATGGTAAGCAATTAAAAACCCGAAGCCATAAAAGTATAAGGGAATACAAGAAATAATATTTATATTAAAGACTATCAGGTTTAATAAATATTAACATTTTAAATAAGCAAATTTTTTGTTTAATAAGCATTAAAATCCGTCGAAATGGTAAACAAACCAAATTTATTGAAACAGTACTTTACGATAAGATTGCAAAAAAATTAAGTACGTTTCGAGTAGCGATAGCGATGTATTAAATTCATAATTTAAGTTTTTACACGAGTATCGAACGACTTTTTTCAAACAAGTGCATTAAAAAGAGTAATTTACGCACTGTTTACTTTTCCGCACTAGTTAGGAAAATGTATTTTTTTTAGAATTAAGAGTATTTCTCAAAAAGTTTTTACATTTGGTACTAATAATCACGAAACAACTATCGTGGATTGTCTCATATTTCTAAGACCTAGATTAATATTAATGATCAGTGCATTATGACATCACCGTGAGTGGGAATTGCAATCTATCCGCAATCTATTCTAGTGAAGTGTACGTGTTTATGATTGATAAGTTAAATATCATTGTAGACACATAGCGTCATCATTGTAGACACATTACTGCGATCGCCAATCCGCTTGCCCAGCGTGGCGATTATGGGCATTTACCTCCTAATGCGTCTATACGCATAGTTTAATAGGAGAGGCCTTCGTCCTGCAGTGGACTATCATAGGCTGATGATGATGATGAAGTTAAATACCTGTCCTTTTATAAAAAGCTAAACCTATTCCAAGATTAAAGGATGCGTATGCCGCACGTGCGACGCGCGTATGCGTGGCGTGAGCGTTGTAGCTTAGGACATTACATAGTAGATGCCACACCGCTTGCACGTCACGCGAACGTGCACGCCACGCAAGTGGTTTGCCATCTAATATGAAATATGCATACGTTACAATCGCACGCCAGAAACACGTACACGCGCACGGGCTATACACACGCATCCGGCGTGGCTCGGCCTTAAGATTTAACACACAATTTTATACTCAGAGTTTTGGAATACATATTTTTGGGTTTAATCAAACTACAATCTACTTTAGTTCGATGGGATCTCTAGCCCTTCATTTATTCCATAAATTCAATATCATGGGACTGGGGCTTCCAATTTAAATATTCGAATAGTTCAATAAGAACACAATATTGGTTTCATTACGAACTTAAAATCTTAAACCTTAAGTTCACATATATTTTTAGTTAAAATGATTGATATTTATTAGTTTTCTTCTACCTAGCGTTATCCCAGCCTTTGCCAGGGCCCGCTTTCCTGCTACATTTTCTCCACTTTGCGCGATCCTGGGCATCTTCTACTGTAAGCCCATTCACACTCATGTCAGCCTTCACGACATCTAGCCATCGCTTCTATTGATATTTATTATTACTAAAAGTAAAAATATATCTGCGAACGTGTTTCACGATATGTGTCAAAGACAACAAATGCTATGGAAGTCAGCCAATCAGCCATATTTGTTTACATTTTTGTTACATTCTTCGGACGATTGGTATAGTTTCGCACCGACGCGCCGGTAAAATTAGGGAAACGATAAATAATATTTAATCCTCTAATGTAAAATTAACACGGATTATAGTTTCGTCACATCCCTAATGATCTCAATAATGAACGTTATTTCGTAGTTTGTTTTATTTTTCACGCCGGTGTTGCAATGTACAAAAATTCAGGTTAAAATGTTTCGTTAAAGATATTGTTATGACAACGGAGTGTCAAGATATTTTTGGAGCTATTAGTAAAATACTTTTGTTAGCAACGCGACACCATTAAATCATTCTTGATTTGTTACTCTTAGCTGTTTCAACATACCTGAATAAAATATATGAAATTAGCAGTTACTGTTATAAAAGTGGCAAGGGAATTTTTCGCATATTTTAGAGAAATAAAAGGGAATTTCATATTATTTCACTTAAAAAAAATCGTTTTTGGTACAATAAGCTAAGAGTCGTATCCTCGAATCGTAAAGTAGGTATGTTACATACATGTAGACTTACTACGTTTCTACTTTACAAAGCAGTATGAAATAAGCGATTATTTTAGAGTAATGACGATTTGTGATAGAAATTATAGCATACTTTTGCTATAACCTCGTAAGGCCCGCCCTACTATTTTCTATAAATAATAATTTGAGCCTTGTCATAATAAAGAAAAGCGTCGAATAGCATTTGTTTGCAAAATAAATATAACAAAAAAAAATACTTTTGTCTATGCTTTTGTCGCAGTATGTAATCTAAGAATTTAAGAAGCATTTAGACCAAATTCAAATTCAAATTCAAATTTCATTTATTCAAGTAGGATTTTACAATCACTTTTGCGTCGTCAAAAACTTAATAATAGTAATACTTAAACATAAAATACAAATACAATTAAAAATTTCCAAAATCATGCTTATAGGTTAATACAATGAATTTCTTAACTACCTAGTCTACTTATTTATGTAATTATTTTACAGGCAATGGCCAAGCATCCTTATCTTCTACATATTCCTCCACGCTGTAGTAGGCCTTTTTCAGTAGAGCTGATTTCAGATATTTTGCCAACCTAGGAAGTGGCAAATCCAGTGCTTCCCTTGGCAACTTATTATATAAAGTAACACATTGACCTAAAAAACATTTTCTTGCCCTTCTAACTCGAAATTTACTTACTACTATTTTGTGATTATTCCTAATACTTTTCATTTTGCGAAAGCTGTCTATGTTTTTTATTGCGTAGATGATGCAGTCATATATGTACTGTGAGGCCATTGTTAGAATATTTGTTTCTTTGAAACGGTGTCTTAAGGTGGTACGTGTAGCCAGGTTATAGATGGCTCGTATTGCTCTTTTCTGCAGCACAAATATGGTTTGAGAATCGGCTGCTTTACCCCAAGTTAACAGGGCATACGACATTAGGCTGTGTAAGTAACTAAAATATACAATTTTGGCAGTTTCAACATCAGTAACCTGTCTAATCCTTCTGACCGCGTAAGCTGCTGAACTCAATCGACTGGCTAAGGCACATATGTGTGGACCCCACTGTAATTTCTGGTCTAAGATTATGCCTAAAAAGCGGGTTGATTCCACCATTTCTACGGGTTCGTCTTTTATGTATATATCACCACTTATAGGTTTAACATTTGGTAATGTAAATTTTAAACATTTGGTTTTTTTAGAATTTAGCAATAGATTATTGATTGTAAACCAGTCAGAGATTTTATTAATAGTATTGTTAATGGCAGTGTAATTATCTGAATTTCGATTAACTTTAAAAATTAAAGAGGTATCATCGGCAAATAATACAATATTACAATTATCTTTTACAATGTATGGCAAATCATTAATATAGACTAAAAATAAGAAAGGACCCAAAATAGATCCCTGGGGAACTCCTAGCGTAATTGCAGCCGCCCAAGATCGAACTTCATTTACGACTACTGTTTGTGTTCGCTCACTGAGATAGTTTGAAATAAGTCTGGTAGCAGATTCAGCTAACCCGTAATGCTTAAGCTTAAGAACTAGAGTCAGATGATCAACGCAGTCAAAGGCCTTTGATAAGTCGCAAAAGATTCCTATAGCATCACAGGATTCTTCCCAGATGTTATATATATATTTGATGAGAACAGATGCAGCATCGGTAGTCGATCGTCCCTTTGCAAATCCAAATTGCTGGCTATGCAGTAATTTATTTCGAGTAAAATGACCCTGCAACTGATTCAATAGTATTTTCTCGAAGATTTTACTCAACACAGGTAAAATAGATATCGGTCGATAATTTTCTTTGTTACTTTTTTCTCCAGACTTGAATAAAGGTATAACTTTACTAAATTTCATTAAGTTAGGGAAAACACCGTTATGTATACAAGAATTGAATATAATACTCAAATAAGGTGCGATTATTTCAATTATCGGGCTTATAGATTTTACTGAAGCTCCCCAAAGGTCTTCTGTACTTTTATTCTTTAGAGATTTAAATGTTTTATAAACTGTTTCTGGATTCACAAAACTAAAGTGAAAAGTGTTGTCACATTTCTCCACTGCCGAGCAAAGCAGCAATTTAGCTTGCACTGCAGACGAATCGAGCTCATTCGTAATATCTCTAGCT
The DNA here is from genome assembly GCA_025490895.1 of Thaumatotibia leucotreta. NCBI lineage: Eukaryota > Metazoa > Arthropoda > Insecta > Lepidoptera > Tortricidae > Thaumatotibia > Thaumatotibia leucotreta. Next base: position 79,195 of record JALPQI010001799.1, on the reverse strand, counting down.
ATATTAGAAAAATAACTTTGAAATATCGCTGCCACCTCGGTTTCGGCAGTGATAAGTTTACTATCACACATTAAGTTTAATTCACGATCTTTTGGCCTTTGACTTGCGGTGTCCTGTTTTATAATTTTCCAAACAGTTTTTATTTTGTTGTCTGAAGACTTTACCTGTGAACTGATATGGCGAGCTTTGGCGGCAACACATACTTTTTTAAATATTTTAGAGTATTTCTTAACATATTCGATGAATTCTTTATTTTTGTTGTATTCTTTCATACCATACAATTCGTATAATCTATCTCTGCTCTTACGTATTCCTAATGTGGCCCAAGCACTGAATTTCTGTTTATTTTTTGTCTTTAATGTCGTTTTTATAGGAAATATGGAATTGAATTGGGTGGAAATTATGTCAAATAACCTATTATATGAACAGTTAGGATCAATAAAATTAAAACATGTCATGGATAATTGATATTGCACTTCAAGTCTAAATTTATTTATTAGGTTTCGGGTCATTGGTCTATATTTTGTAGTTTGTGGCCTACTTTTTAAAGAGCCTGGAAAAGAGGCAACCTGACCGAAATGGTCTGAATTAAAACACTTAAAGATGCTTTTATGTAAACTAGGACAATCACAGAAAATATTGTCTAAGCAGGTAGCACTGGTTTCCCCAATTCTGGTTGGTTCCAAAAATAAGTTTTTTAAATTAAAGGACTGAAAAATATTCAAAAACCTTACTGTTTGCGTTGATGAATCAAGTATGTTAATATTAAAATCTCCACAAACTATCAAACGTTTTTGGCCTTTTGTAACAATACTTAGTATGTTTTCCAATGTGTTTTCAAAAATGCAGTAGTTTGCAGATGGCGGTCTGTACACACATATTACAATGTAATTCTCCAGTTCAACACAAGACACCTCTATTACTTGTTCTATTGAGAGCCTTACAATGTCTTTGCGCTCCTTGTGTTTTATTAGACAGTTTTTAACCAATATCAGGGATCCTCCACGAATAGTATTAGTTCTACAAAAACTACTGACAATTTCAAAATTTGCATAGTTACACCTTAATTGATTTTTGTTTAACCAGTGTTCAGTAATACACATTATATGAATTTGGTGACTATCTAAAAAAAGATCCATTTCAATTTCTTTATTGGTCAAACCCTGAATATTCTGATGTGCGACATTAATACCATCATTCCTCGTTACGAAAACAAATTTTATCGGGAAAGCCTGTGCGGGATTGTTTATTACTTACTGTTACTTCGGTGTCAATGTGAGTAACAGATTGCTTGCTGTGTAAAGAAGAATTTGTAGGAGCTATTTTCCCATTTAAAAAGGTTGACAGGTATTTTTTCAAATTGAGGAAAATATTTTTTATTCCAAACGGCGTTATTTTTCCTGTGTAATTGGAAAACATCTCTAAAGACAAATCTAAATTGGTATCAAATATATGTGCATAATCATGGCTTTGCAGATCCATTGCTAACAAATTGTTGAACATTTCAACCTTATAATTATATATCAAGGCTCCGCAGATGTAAGTAGGAAGGCAAATTATTACGTTTGTATGTGTAACTTTCTGAAGAGCATCTCGGAAATAATTTATCAAGTGTATACTATTTTTATTAGATGTTATGTCTTTCGCGCTTATACATATGACACAAAAATCACTTAAAGTAAATTGTTTCAATTTTAATTCTAAATTATGCAAAATTCTAAATTGTCCATTTGCGTGTTGAATGCAATTGAAATTATGCAGTTTATGCACTGTTGTAATAAGTGTACTTTATGTAGGGTTTGTATCTTAAGGTGCATTTACACCAAACGAGCATTCGCACGTTCTATCACCCACTCTACGAGATCAACGAATTTCGACAAATCACGTTTTGTGTAACGATCGAGTTTCGTACAGTGGGGGATAGAATGAGCGAATGCTCGTTTGGTGTAAATGCACCTTAAGATACAAACCCTACATAAAGTACACTTATTACAACAGTGCATAAACTGCATAATTTCAATTGCATTCAACACTGCAACTGACTATTATCACTTATCAGTCTTATCACAGACTTGGATCAAAACCAAAACAGTTGATAACATGTCTTTTATTCAAATACAACTTCCGATATATACACGTAAGGGTCAATTTCAATTGCTCCGGATCCTTGTAAACTAAAAAGCTAAATTATTATGAAATTCGTGTGGACTTAAGACGTTTTAGCTTTCGACAGTAGCAGAAACGATTGTATAAAAGTGCATTGATATATCTACCCTAATTTGCTGAAATAAGAGTAGTTTTTGTATGCAAATGGTGCAGTGAACGATGCCAACATCGTTTTCGATGTTATTTTCGAATTAATTTAGTGCATTTTGGTTGGAATGCGGGATTCTGAATGTTTTCCGATTGTTTGCGGTTTCAACGTTAAACAGCTGTTTCAATGTGACTTTTAAAAGGACACAGATATGTCATTGTATTTATAGTAGTTTCTTAATAGCTCCCAGAAGGCCCGTTTTTGTGCTAAAAGTATTTATACGCAACACATAAAAAAATTAAAGCTACATCCCTATTTGTAACCACTCACTGTAAATAATAATTAACCTCTAGCCGCCCAGACCTATAAAAAGGTCTCCTGAAACCAAAGAAATTTCCTACAATGTCAATCCAAATTTCATTGGCAAATATAACTGTCTGGGCGGCAGGAGGTTAAAATGAGCCACTTCTCGCACTAGCGCGTAAAAAAGGCACCATCTGTACTAAAAAGTATAGTTTCTGAGAATAGAAAATCCGTAGGAAGAACAAGAACACGAATCTTATCTTCGAATGGTCACGTGGGTGGCAAACAACCGCACCGCCTACCTTATGCTAAGCAGCTTTTGCTATTGGGAGAGTAATCAATTTGTCTAAAATATTATCGGTTTCCATAGGCTCGATTTCAAAAAACTTTTATTCGAAGAATAAGTAACGCTAAGGCTAAGTATAAGTGCCGTGTGGTGACGGCAGTAAGAATACATTTGTCACCACCCCAACTCTTCCTTCGGATGTCGTAAGAGTCGACTAAGGGATTGAAGTGTCACTGACCACTATTTGATAAAAGATTGATGATGGGCATCAGCGTCATCATAGTGGACACATTACTGCAATCGCCAATCCGCTAGCCCAGCGTGGCGATTATGGGCATTTACCTCCTAATGCGTTTATACGCATAGTTAATAGGAGAGGCTTATGTCCAGCAGTGGACTATGATAGGCTGATGATGAGGTCGATTTGTGTTAGATGTCCGAAGTCCCAAGGTATTTATTTATTTTTGTTGACTGTACATGAATTAGGGCGGGCCGCCTCGCCCTCGGATGACCTAAGCCGCTCCCACGAGCAAACGTCATAATTTACCTTTAAGGTTTGGTTCCTGGCCCATATATCATAGTTTTATGGTACCCTTGTTACGTGGATTCGTATGTCGCCGAATTTGCTTTCAAAGTAATTTTTGTGCTAAAGGCAAATTTATACTTATTTTAGTAACTATTAAATAAAATTAAACACGGTGTCCCTTAGTCACTCATAATCTCGGATGATTCCGGTTCGCTACAGCCTAATTTCATAATACCATGTTCTTAGAATGACGCAATGTTAAAACAGATTAGTAGTAAAATGGCTAAAATCACAAGAATACTAATTTTCAGTACATTAAAATGCCAAAATGACATTGGCATATAACATCTTATATTCGAAATGCTTCATAATAACCAAAATTCAAAAAGATTCTTAGAATACCTAAGATGGGGGATTCCTTGCACTGTGTTTTTTATCAACTTTAGTATTAATTTAGTTAATTAATGCTAACTATTATGAAAAACTAAATTTAATACAATTTTCAAGGATTTCAGGCATTTTTAATAAGTGAAGTTTTAGTTTTAAGTTGATTAGACATTTAGACATTTTGCGAATACGGCAGTTTGTTTCAAGTTTTAGACATTATGAGACTAATCTGTTCTGGGATTGTGACATTTTAGGCATATGGTATCATGACATTTAGTTGTCAAACCGGAGTCAAAAATCACTTTTTCATACAAAATGTCACGTGACCAACAACATGTATGAAAAAGTCTTTTTTTTTCGCGATCTTGGGGTTAGTCATATACTAAAAGTTGCTCAATATGACATAATATAAGCTGTGTGCGAGGTTATTAGTGATTCAGGAAAGACCGTGTATAAATGTTAACTACCAGTTTTAAACTAATGGTAATGAATACAAAAATAATGCTCAGAATCCTCCTCGTCAATGGCCCAAAGTTGAACCCTTTTGCCTGAATGCAATTTACCTCTCCAAATGTTATTTTATTTTACTTCAAGGTTCAGTTGATCGGCCTCATACATCATAGATTTATTATACCTTCGTAGGAAATTCGATTGTCCCGGGACGGAACCAGAACAACAATTTCAACCCTTTCCTTGGTACTACATTACTAGCTTCCTACATAACATGCGAGTTGGCAATGCGATGTTCAAAATGCTTTTCATCACACTTGCTGTCTAAGCGCGCCATTGCTTGCGTGTGTAGCGGGAGTAATAGAAAAGTGAAATTCCCTAGGGAGTAATAGAAACGTCAGTACGTCATTTGATAATATTTTGTCTTGAAAATTATTTTTTTATCGGCAAGTGTGATGAAAAGCATTGTATGCATCACGGTCGGTAAGCTGAATACTAACTCGAGTCATTAAAAGCTCTCCGCCTACGGCGTCGGGCTTCTAACACTCTCGTTAGTAATTCCGTGTTCCGTACTTACCTCCCTTGATGCACAATGTACTATTATTCGTTACTTGTATGATACTTTAAAATAAAACTATTTCGCTGCCCTACACTGAGCGTGGCCCGACATGCTCTTGGCCGGTTTTTTACTTAAGAATTCACTGGAAACATTTTAAAATGTCAATTGCATTCTGGATATTTTACATCACAAAAGAACCACTCACGATGCAAATGTTATCAATTATCAAATATATTTGGCACACAATTACTTCAAAGCGCTTCCGAGTAATAATCACATGAAACACTTAATTTTCTTCGTAACTTCATTAAATGAAGATAAAAAGCATTTTAAAAACGTATAGTCACGCTCAACATACGACCTTTTCGCTTGAAAAAGTGTACACAATTCCATATAAATTGATTAATGGCATTAAAACGATAAGGTACTAAGTGAGACGCCTAATAAGGGAGATTAAACAAAAAAAGTATAAAGGTTACAGTAAGTTCCGCGAATCAATATAAAAAAATGTAACTTTACGGATCATATAATGAATCTTATAGCGGTTATATTAAGGTTGATTATTCGTATGTGTCTTGAAGTCATGATTTATTGTAAGGAAGTGAATCAGCTCAATGATTAGTGTCCTAAAGACATGCTAACACACATAATATGTGCTCTGACTCAGTAGTGAGATAATGCATGTCATAAATGTCATAATGCATTTTACGTCTATCCGAGGAAAGATTTACATTTAGCTTAAGAGTCCGATAACTGTTTAAAAGTGAATATCATGAATAATGAAAAACGCATTTAAACTGTAAACTTTTGAATCACGCTAACTATTAAAAACCGGCCAAGAACATGTCGGGCCATGCTCAGTAGGGTTTCGTAGTTATTCAAAAACAGCTGGGCCGATTATGTTCCAAATAGTTTTATTTTAAAGTATGTTATAAGCCCCCATTCATGACTTTTTTATATTTTTTGGACCTACGGATCAAAAGTTGGAGGGGGGGGGATACATTTTTTTTCTTTTGGAGCGATTATCTCTGAAAATATTGACATTAGAAGGAGACTTTCTTTGAAGAACCTTATTCTTTTTAAGAGAATAAGGTTACCCACACTATACGATTACAGCAAATAAAACAAATCATCCCCACTTCACCAGTTGGGAGGTACCCGAAAAAAAATGTTTTAGTTTTTATTGTACCACTTTGTTGGCATGATTAATATGTATACCTGTAACAAATTACAGATTTCTAGTATTAACGGCCACTGAGCTATGCTGCGGACAGACGGACAGACAGACATGGCGAAACTAAGGGATCCGTTTTTGCCATTTGGACGTAATTATGCAAAAGGGAACCAACCCACATGAATTTTTCAGTCTAGTAACACTTTAAATCACAAGAAACAAAGTCAATTTTTAAAATGACAGATTCCTGTGGATTGGTTCCCTTTTGCATAATTACGTCCATTTTGGCTACGGAACCCTAAAAATGGGTAGGCCGGTCGAGTTCGGTTAAAGTTTGTATGGAAGTTTCTGTTTTTGCTGCCAGATTCCCATACATTTTTGTTGACAAACAAAAAAGGAATGTTTCATACAAACATTTTGAGCTTGGCCTTTGTTCAAATTTGGTATGGAGATAATTTGTCACTATATCTAGTTTTTATACGTAGGATAGTTTTTATCGCGAATTGCAATGGAAATTGGAAAATGGTATCCGTGGGTAGACGTGGAACCAACTAAACTAATAATAGAATTCTTTTCGCAGACCGCAAAGTTGAAACTTTTAAGTGATATAGGCGGGAGGGTGTCTGGTATTTCCAGATGAGGTCGACTGCCGATATTTTTATAGAATACGAATAAGATTTTTAGTTATTATAGTCGTCTTGAAACGTAGATGTATCAGTCAATTTTCTAAAGATGCATTTAGACGAAACGATCATTCGCTCATTCTATCCCCCACTCAACGAGCCAACGAATTTCGACGAATCACGCTTTGTGTAACGAACGAATTTCGTAAAGTGGGGGATAGAATGAGCGAATGGTCGTTTGGTCTAAATGCACCTTTAAACAAAACTTTATAAATGGGACACCTAATTAGCGAGACTTTAAAAAACTTTGATTGCGGTCAGGTTCGTAACGTTAAGTACGTTATCTTTAGGAGTTTAAGCTTGATCGGCGTTTTTATATTATAATGTATTCATTCCATTCGTGCCAGCTTTGGTGAATTTACCTATGTGAGTTTTAATTATTATGTGTTCTAAGTACCACTTTTCCAATTCTATTCTGTAGTAATAAACTTGAAATTGGTAGACCGCATTCTTTGTTGACTGTACATGACGTTATTTATTAGATACACTTCAGATCTTCGATATCGGTATCGCGGGAAATTCCCAAGGGCCTAAATATATCGGTGTCGAATTGACGTGATGTCATAAAACTCATAAATATATCAAACTGCCAAACAAAACATAAATGTACCGTTGAGTGAATCAACTTTTTCTTGTCTGTCATTAACTTTGTTACGGTCTCCGGAGTCACGTTGATTTTATGAAAAATTGTGCAATTAAACACGCATTATTCTGGTGTTAATATACTCTTTCCTTTATGGGTCACCTACAAACATGGGACTTTATGCAAGAAGCGTGTGAAGGCGTGTGGCAGCTACGAGCGGCCATACACTTCACGTGCCATCACTTAACGAACAAGTAAATATATAAACTTACAGATAGGCTGGAGCTGCCCGGAGTGGTCCCGTAGCCCGAGGACGGCAGCGATGCCACCGACCACCTGCGACCATCGCTGCGGAGACAAACCACACATTAGAATGTATGACTATACATTATCAAACCGCAATCAGGGATTCGAAGAGACTGTTGATACAACAAATGACACAACATTTACCAACAGTTGTTTATAGATGTAGTGAGTGATTAATTATTCTATTGTCTGTAAGTCTCTGTACTTACACTACGAATTAGGTCAATGTGGATAAGACCGTCTCTCCTGAAAGTCGGTCTAACTTTCTTTCAAAATAAAATATGCCGGACTTACCCGCGCTGACCTTAGGTGAATATATCCTATATTGACTTAGACGCTGTTGTGTCAACAGTATTTTCGAATCCCATTCTAATCGCGGTTTGATAATACTAATTCATAAACCTTACGACGGCTGAACAATAATAATTATTATTATTAGCTTGCTAAATTATTAGACATCCATGGTTAAGTACACAATATTTTACACAATACCGAACGTAAATGTCTCAATAAAAATCCAGAACAAATTCGATACATAAAAATATCACAGCAGGCAAAATATCACCATTCTTGCATAGCAGGGGTAAGCCTACGAATAAGAGCCTTACTGCTGTGACAATAAGTACCAATGCTAATTTATACGTGCTTCCTTGAAGCAACGTTTTCACTTATTGTTCTGAGCGAGCATTCGTTCGTTCTGGGACAGATGAAAACAGGATTTCACGTAGCAAAATGTTCGTTGGTCTGCCCACGAACGCATGAGTGAAAGAGTGGCTTCAGATGCAGGAATGATACCTACACACTGAGTTTTATTGATATTGATATTGTTATAGTCCATTTCAAAATTTTCAAATACGAAGGCCCGATGCGACTCGAAACTTTTGTCATTAAATTGGTCCACTACAAATTGGCACGTGTCGTACACCGATGTATGCATAAAATATCACGCCACAAAAGGATCTAGCTAGGTATCTTTTGCTATCACTGATCCTATTGTTGACGCCTAATGACTTTCTCAATTGGAATCGGGCCTTCGTATTTGAAATGGACTTAGTTATAGAGTTTATGTCACATTTAAGTTCTCATTTTAAGTGAATAATGTATATTCTTATGAGAATAAGTCTTAAACCATATCACTCTTGCACTAGGTCAGTACAAGACCTAACCGTCTGCATTGATAACCTCGCATATCGGCCACATTTATAAAAACATGTTTTTGCTAAATATCCCCAAGATATCAAATGGGAGTGGTCAGCTGTTGCAATGTTTTATAATCAATGACTGATATAAAATCGCATTTCCGATGGATTTGATAATGTCTGATAACGGTAAGTGATGATAAAAACAATATTATTGTTTATTGCTTAACATACACGCGTATTCCTACAAGGTTTAAACACCCTCTTTCCAAATAGATATAAAGAAAAAAAAATGCATGCAGCTGTAAAAATTAGCTTTAAAATGTGAGCGTTTTAATAATAACGTCCTACTTTGTCGATTGCATAGACATTTAATTAATTCTTATAAAGGTAACAGAAACAGGCCCATTCCGTGATCCGTCCTATATGGTAAGCGACAAAGTCTTATTAAAATTCTCTTATCATCTGAACAGCATTGAATCAATTTATTAGTTGGGTTTATCAACTTGTTGTTTTTTTCACAACCATTGTTCAAAAGACAAAAATACAATAGTGTGATTAGAAGAAATAATATAACTATAACATGCTGCATAGTTAGCTCTTGGTCCTTGTAGAAAGGTTACTAACGAAAAAAATTGTGTAGTTTTAATTCTAGTTGGTAATATAAAGATAATAATTTCATTGCTTGACCGAGAAAGTTTTTTTATGCCAACTTGTGTCATGTAAAAGTTGTTTTAGTAGAGAAATCATTGCAAAATCATACTAGCAACACAAATACTATGATGAATTGGAATTCACTAATAGCTACACGAAAATACAGAAAGGGTTCACAGGGGATTGCTTTACAGGTGCATTTCACGATAATGTCGGGCACGTGACGCCGTGTACGTCTAAAGGTGCAATTTAGACCGAACGAGCATTCGCTCATTCTATCCCCCACTCTACGAAATCAACACGTTTTGTGTAACGAACGATTTTCGTAGAGTGGGGGATAGTATGAGCATTCGCTCGTTTGGTCTAAATGTACCTTAAGGTGCGTTTAAACCAAAAGAGCATTCGCTGTTCTAGCGCCCGTTCTACGAAATCAACCAATCACGTTTTGTGTACCGATCGAATTTCGTAGAGTGGGAGGTTAGAACAGCGAATGCTTTTTTAGTTTGAACGCAACTTTAAGACAATTACGAATACAATTTTTGGTTATCTTAATTTTATAACTAGGTGTTTGTATTTATAGACAATTCTCGCACTTTCCATATGAAGGGTCCATGGAAAGAACATATCTAGTCAATTCAAATTACAGAAGGCAAAACCACCTTACTTCAGACTAATGTGTGAATTTGCCCTGATTTTTTTAAGCACTGGACATGTTTTTTCCGTGGACCCTTCATATATATCTAAGGTAGCTGTCATAGCCGTCACGTTCCCGACAAAGTAAAAGTTTCACTTTCGTGAAATGCACCAGCTACAATAGGTACTTACATATCCTTATTCCTAGCATGGATAGACATGTGAATTTAGAACAATAGCGTTATAATTACTATATTGACACAGCTTTCAATAATATTATGGTTATGATTCATCTATAATGCTTATTGAGTTATGAAAGTATGCTGCGCGGTGTAAAGCATTTGGTGATTCGAAATTGATCTTTAAATGTATGTGAAAAGATTTAACTATAAGCTTATGAACAGTGTTGGGCAAAATGTAATATGATTACTCCTTCCGATTACTTTTGTATGAGTACTTTGTAATATATATTACAAAGTACTCATACAAATGTAATATACAGAAGTAATCATATTACTTTTTGCCCAACTCTGCTTATGAACATATCTAGATGATTATGTCTTCAGTGTCTTGACTTATGTCATTTGGTGTCTATATTAGATACCTATATGTTATACTTATATAACATTGCGAAGATACATCGAGTGCGCTATGTGAGGGGTGGTTTAGTGTTAGTTTTTTTAGCCAGGTAGGTTAGTCCCTCTTAAAAGGAAAGATAAAATTAAATGTCGAATTTCCAGCGAAATTGCGTTTTTGGCAACAATCATGGATCAAAGAGAAAATTGACCTTTATTTAGTGCAAGAGAGAGAATTTAGAAATTAAGGCTTGTGGTGTGGGTACCGGGCGACGATATATAGATACATACAGATACTTAAATACATAGACAGCTATGACCAAGGAACAAATATTTGTGATAAATAAATACACAAATGATGCCCTCGCCGGGATTCGATTACGGAACCTCCGGCTTCGTAGGCAGGATCACTACCAACTAGGCTACGGAGGAGTATAATCGCTATATATTTAGTTGGCAACGATTTACACCTTGATAATACCAGTCCTCTAATAATTCGAATATCTATCTAATTAATGCAATTGTCTGTGCCATAATGTATGAACAAAACTAAACTATATGAATGAACAGATATGTACTACGAACAAATACAATGAGTTCAATGACCTCTAACATGACCGATTATGTACAATTTAATGTACAGCTTTACCCCCTTGTTCATAAACGTCTCCTAACTTAGCAAACTCCTAAGTATTGTTTGTGACTTTCGCTAATCATCAGCCTATGATAGTCCACTGCTGGACATAGGCCTCTCCTATTAACTATGCGTATAGATAGACACATTAGGAGGTAAATGCCCATAATTGCCACGCTGGGCAAGCGGATTGTTGATCGCAGTAATGTGTCCACTATGACGCTGCTGCCCATCATCAATCATTTTTATCAAATAATGGTCAGTGACACTTCAATACCTTAGTCGACTCTTACGACACCCGCAGGAGGAGTTGGGGTGGTGACAAATATATTCTTACTGCCGTCACCACACGGTCATTTCACTCATACAAGTATATTGATAAGACCGAAAGGAACAAACAATACTTAGCGGCTTGCTAAGTTAGGAGATATTTATGAATGAAGGGGTTAGTATATGCAATGACATGACACTTTACCTCTTTAGCAACGACACCCGCTGTGCTATAAAACAGTCTAGATAGATACTCGTCAAAATATTAATAATACATATCATCGGTATTCCCCGTATACAGTTTTGAGCGTTGGCGCACCTGCGAAATCCGCTGTGTAACATTTTTGACTTTAAAATACAACACACAATAAGTGACATCCAAATTAAAAATAAAAAAAAAACCGTCTTTAACTGATTTCTCCTTGATCCCCGATTTGTTTCCATCATTGGTTTCCAATCATCAATTCCTAATTTCTGAATGCAAATGCTTGTAAATGAATTATATTTACAAAAGCCCCATATGTGTAAGTACCTATAACATTTGAAGAGATCCCTCGATTTCTCCAAGATCCCATCATCAGACCCCAACTTGGTGCTAACGGGACGATCTCGGGGTTATACACGTTCGATTACAAAAAAAAATTCAAATCGGTTGACGATTCTCGGAGATATCGGGTAAGGTAACATACATAAAATAAAAAAATCAGTCTAATTGAGAACCTCCTCCTTTTTTGAAGTCGGTTAAAAAGTAAATTGAATTAAGTAAACAAAATGCCGCACATGTCGAATTTTGTAGGTGCAGCGCGACATGAGATTTATTATAGAGTTTTTTTTATTTTATTATAATGGAGTTTTATTAATTATTATGTTGAATAGTTCCAAGAACTGCTTCAGGGCCAGGAACTGCTTCAGGGTCTCGGGAAGAAAGGGAAAACATAATTATATGACAGTATATAAATACACAACAGTTACTATTATTTTTGAAAAGTTACAGGACAGGCAGGGTTAATACAACTAGAAAACGGGTTTCAAATTCAAACGTAGTAAGACTAAAAGGCATAACACTGGCAAGAATATGACTAGAACCGGCCCTGTCTGATCAAGACGTGTTGGAGTGACGACAGCTTGCGACAGATACTTACAGCTCCTTGCCTCTCTTCACACTGGATGACAGCAGGGCGTGGTGCAGGGGGGGGGGGGGGGCGCATCTTGCACCCTCGCCCAGGGACAGGAGTCCGTTGCTTTACGAGCTACAGTTACAACCTGCCCTCTCTGATCAAGACGGTAGTGACAACAGATTCCAACAGACGATCAGACTCTGGTGCCGCCATTGATTGGATACTTACAGCTCCTTGCCTCGCTTCACGCTGGATGACAGCAGGGTGTGGTGCAGCGGGTGGGACGGCCATCGCTGACCCTTGGCAGAAGACAGGAGCCCGGCATCTGACGAGCTACAGTTACAACCTGCCATCTCTGATCAAGACGATAGTGACAACAGATTGCAACAGACGATCAGACTCTGGTGCCGCCATTGATTGGATACTTACAGCTCCTTGCCTCGCTTCACGCTGGATGACAGCAGGGCGTGGTGCAGCGGGTGCGGGGGGTGGGACGGCCATCGCGGACCCTCCGGCTGGGGCCAGGGGCCCAGTGCTTGGCTCGGCTGGAGACAGGGGCCTGGTGCCTGGCGAGCTACGTGTTGTGGCAGGCGATCACTCTGATGCGGCCATCGATTGGATACTTACAGCTCCTTGCCTCGCTTCATGAATGACAGCAGGGCGTGGTGCAGCTTTCGGCCATCGCGGACACTTGACTGGAGGCAGAGGTCCAGTGTCTGACGAGCTACAGTTACAACCTGCCCTATCTGATCAAGACGTGACGGAAGTGACAAGACCTTGCGACAGACAAGGCTCTGGTGCGGCCATTGATTGGATACTTACAGCTCCTTACCTCGCTTCACGCTGGATGACAGCAGGACGTGGTGCAGCTTTCGGCCATTGCGGACCCTCGGCTGGAGGCAGAGGCCCAGTGTCTGACGAGCTATAGTTACAACCTGCCCTCTCTGATCAAGACGTGACGGAAGTGACAAGACCTTGCGACAGACAAGGCTCTGGTGCGGCCATTGATTGGATACTTACAGCTCCTTGCCTCGCTTCACGCTGGATGACAGCAGGACGTAATGCTGCGTGGATCCTCGGCCGGGGACATTAGCCCGGTGTCTTGACGAGCTATAGTTACAACCTGCCCTCTCTGATCAAGACGTGACGGGAGTGACAACAGCTTGCGGCAGGTGATCACTCTGGTGCTGCCATTGATTGGATACTTACAGCTCCTTGCCTCGCTTCACGCTGGATGACAGTAGGGCTTGGTGCAGCTTTCGGCCATCGCGGACTCTCGGCTGGAGGCAGAGGGCCGGTGTCTGACGAGCTACAGTTACAACCTGCCCTCTCTGATCAAGACGGTAGTGACAACAGATTGCAACAGGCGATCAGACTCTGGTGCGGCCATTGATTGGATACTTACAGCTCCTTGCCTCGCTTCACACTGGATGAGAGCAGGGCTTGGTGCAGCTGTCGGCCATCGCGGACCCTCGGCTGGAGGCAGAGGCCGGTGTCTGACGAGCTACAGTTACAACCTGCCATCTCTGATCAAGACGGTAGTGACAACAGATTGCAACAGGCGATCAGACTCTGGTGCGGCCTTTGATTGGATACTTACAGCTCCTTGCCTCTCTTCACACTGGATGACAGCAGGGTGTGGTGCAGCGGGTGGGACGGCCATCGCTGACCCTTGGCAGAAGACAGGAGCCCGGCATCTGACGAGCTACAGTTACAACCTGCCATCTCTGATCAAGACGGTAGTGACAACAGATTGCAACAGACGATCAGACTCTGGTGCTGCCATTGATTGGATACTTACAGCTCCTTGCCTCGCTTCACACTGGATGAGAGCAGGGCTTGGTGCAGCTGTCGGCCATCGCGGACCCTCGGCTGGAGGCAGAGGCCCGGTGTCTGACAAGCTACAGTTACAACCTGCCCTCTCTGATCAAGACGGTAGTGACAACAGATTGCAACAGACGATCAGACTCTGATGCGGCCATTGATTGGATACTTACAGCTCCTTGCTTCGCTTCACGCTGGATGACAGCAGGGCGTGGTGCAGCGGGTGGGGGGGTGATACGGCCATCGCGGACCCTCGGCTAGAGACAAGGGCACGGTGCTTGGCGAGCTACAGTTACAACCTGCCCTCTCTGATCAAGACGTGATGGGAATGACAACAGCTTGCGACAGGCGATCACTCTGGTGCGGTCATCGATTGGATACTTACAGCTCCTTGCCTCGCTTCACGCTGGATGACAGCAGGGCGTGGTGCAGCTTTCGGCCATCGCGGACCCTCGTCTGGAGGCAGAGGCCTGGTGTCTGACGAGCTACAGTTACAACCTGCCCTCTCTGATCAAGACGGTAGTGACAACAGATTGCAACAGACGATCAGACTCAGGTGCTGCCATTGATTGGATACTTACAGCTCCTTGCCTCTCTTCACACTGGATGACAGCAGGGCGTGGTGCAGGGGGGGGGGGGGGGGGGGGCATCTTGGACCCTCGCCCAGGTACAGGAGTCCGTTGTTTTACGAGCTGCAGTTACAACCTGCCCTCTCTGATCAAGACGGTAGTGACAACAGATTCCAACAGGCGATCAGACTCTGGTGCGGTCATTAATTGGATACTTACAGCTCCTTGCCTCGCTTCACGCTGGATGACAGCAGGGCGTGGTGCAGCGGGTGCGGGGGGTGGGACGGCCATCGCGGACCCTCGGCTGGAGACAGGGGTCCGGTGCCTGGCGAGCTACAGCGACCAGAGCCAACCTGGGGACAAATGTGATAATGAACACTCTTTTGGTGGAAATATAGGATAGGTATCTTTATTGCAGTAGAAATTGGTAAAGCAATTCTCAACGAGTTTGAACATCTGGATCACGTCTTCGATATAGATAATAATTGGTAGGCTGGTGGTAGAGTCAAATGATGTTGAGCAAGATCTAACACAATTCCCAAAATGTTTGTATGAAACGTTCCTTTATAAATATCGGAAGACCTGATAAATGGAGAAGTTCTGACAACGGCATCCATGAGAAAACCATATCCTTATTATCCTTAAGCATGTGCACGACAAATGGACAAATAACTCTATATCACACCCACCGATTCCAATAATCCTTTTTTAGTACAGATGGTGCCTATTTTAGGCTCTAGTGCGTGAAGCTAAGTTCACATTTGTCTGTCGTGTCGTGTTATGATGCTCTCTGTCGTGATGGCTACCGTTCACATTTATATGACGTGCTATGACGCATTCTGACGCAATTTTATATCAGTTCGTTCTCAGCACTCGGATAGCTCACACGTTCGCAATGTTCTTTCAAGAATCATCCTATTCAGATTCCGATTTTGAAGATGAATTGCATTTATTGGCGCCGGCTACGCTTCTTAGAAAAGAAAGAAAGAGAAGGAGGTACTGGATTCATCCAGTAAATAGAAAGAGAGGAACTAAAGGCGAGTTTCATTGTCTCGTAAAGGAGCTTGTGAGTGACCTGAGTGTACCTGAAAATTTTCGTCAGTATTTTAGAACGTCGAAGGCACAGTTTGATTGCAGAATACATAAAAAAATACAGACAAAATTTCACAAGCCTATTGGTACAAAAAAAAAACTTGATATATGTTTAAGGTATGGTTTTTATTTTAAAAAATGTGAATTATTTTCCTCAGAAAATTGTGCATAAGCATCACGACACGACACTGGCGCGTTCACACTGCTGTGCCGTGTCGCTTCCCCGCCCCCCGTCGACGCGGACCGGAATCGCTCGTGACGCGACACAACACACGCCGTCACAACACAGCGCATCAGATAAATGTGAATGCAACGATATTAAATACTTGAAACTGATACCGTTCTGATGCGTCACAACACAACACAACAGACAAATATAAACGCGGCTTGAAGTGTGTCATTTTACGTCAGGTCCAAAACTTCGGAGGGCCTTGGCACTAAAAAACGTCGTAAGAGACCGACTTCAATAGAAACCGAGATAGTCCGGTTGACACCAAGTCGAAATAAAATAGTACATTACGACACAAGTGCGAAAAACATGAAACCCGAAACACGTGGCGATGTTTGACACGAGTTACGAATTAGCTTTTTGCACGTGTCTCGTAGTGCAGATGGCCCTCCGAAGTTTTGGACCTGACGTAAAATGAACCACTTCTCGCACTAGCGCGTAAAAAAAGGGTTATCAGCACTAAAAAAAAAATTTTGTACAAATGGTGCCTTTTTTCGGACGGTCATATGTACTGAAAAACGTCGTACTATTTTATTTTACCATGACAGACTGGCAGAAGCCAAATCAAGGTTTTGCGTAAGTATAGAAGCAAAATCAAGACCTTTTTCTATCTGAGCCACACAATCAAGTAAAAAGTAGCTGCAACAAAAACAATGTTTAAAGATTAAAGACCTTCAAGACGACCATAAGGAAGTTTTTTCGACACGCCGTGAATATAGATTGAGATTATACTAAACGCTAATAGACCAATAACCAGGAAGGATCACAAACTGGTTATCGTGGCTATGGACTTTTGATAGTATTGTTCTAGCTCGAAATGCCCAATGTACATTACAATGGACATTTTATTTATTCGGATTTTTTTTTTTAAGGTTTTTAATATATTTATTTTCAAAACTACAATTTACGTACATAGATTAAATCTAACTAATCTACTTAACCTAACTTATATCTAAGATTGGCCCTTGTGGCATTGTACCGAGGATGCTGGCGGCATTTCCTCGCTGTATCGCAATACTGATGCGTTGTGCGAGGAAGTCGCCAGCTCTTCGGTCTTTAGTTACATCAGAAATTTTCATAGAAATAGTATTTTGTTTGAGAGGTTACGGGTAACGTATTAATTTTACTTTCCATTTCGCTTCGAAATACTATGAGTTTGTTACGAAACATTTTGTCAGCCTCCGTAGCTCAGTTAAGGTGCGTTCAAAGTAAAAGAGCATTCGCTGTTCTAACCTCCCACTCTACGAAATTCGATCGGTACACAAAACGTGATTTAGTCCGTGGGCTAGTCGGTCTGAAATTAGAAAACGGTATAATTTGGGGGTACCAAGTGTCCTTTTTACAGTAGTTATACATATTCATAAGGATGTTAAAAAAGTGTGATAGACATCTCAAAGTGGTAGCTAATAGGCATACGGGCTATTTCAAGATTTCCGTTGTATGACAGGTATGGTTAAAATTAGGAGGTACAAATTTTCCTTTTCACGGCTGTTAGTTAAGCTTATAAAAACGTCAAAAATGCAAGATTGCCATTTATAAGTGCTACCTAACAAAAATGGGGGCCAATCAAAGATGGTGGATCTCAAAGTTTTACAAAATCAAGTATATCTCGAGAACTATTAAATATATCTAATTACTCTTGAACAAAATTAAAGGCATATCTGTAAGCTTCATATTTTGCATATACACCATATTGCTAAAAACCAACCAATAATTAATTATGACCAAATTTATGAAAATTTCGTGATTTTGATTTTTTTTGTGTCGTGTTTTTACATAGTAGTCATGACGCAAGAAAAATTAAATATTTTTTAAAAGATAGTGTATTTAATAAGCTTTAATTTGATGTATATAACTTGTTGGCGGTATTAAAAAAAAAGACCCATAAAAAATATTTAAATGAATTGTAGTCATAATCCACCGTATACTTAGTGATTTAAGAGGCGAAGTCCGACTCACAGTTCAGTTTTTTTTTATATTTTTCAATCTTGGTTATTTGAAATATTTTAAGCACTATTATTTACGAGTGGCACTTCCATCGCCTCTTAAATCACTAAGTATACGGTGGATAGGATTATCAGTAGTTTTTACTTTTAGAGGCTATTTTCATCTGATTTAATAAAGACTAATGACTAGACTTTTTAGTCACAAAGGGGAATTCTACAAGTAGTTATATAAGATAACAATACTAATGTAATTATTTATATTATATTTATATCATTATGTTATCAGCAATAAATGTATTATGAACTCATTTGATTGTCGTTATATTGTTTGAGGTCAAGCCACACCTACAGATTGAACATAATAATAACATATATACATGTATACTATGACAACGCCCTAGCAGGTATGGTATGATTACACATACAGTCGGGTTCAAAATTGCATGGACAGTTTATGAATGAATTCATTCATAAATCGTCCAAGAAATTCTGAACGCCACTGTACATCATCAGCCTATACCGGGCCACAGTTGGACGTAGGCCTTAACTAGACGTAGGTCTGTTATGTCTCCCTAGTAACCCTGGTTTTATGCAAAATTATGTTACTTAAATCATGAAAACATGCATGTAGTCCACATTTGTAGGTGGCCCATTTGATCCCACAAGGAAAGGGGTTATTAACACCAGAATAATGCATTTTTGTATAATTTAAGTAACATAATTTTGCATAAAACCAGGGTTACTCGGGAGACCGTAACCATGGTAATAACAGACCAAAAAAAGTTCATCCACCCATTTACATGTTTTGCCATATTTTATATTCATTTATTTTATTTTAAAGTGGTTATCGTGAATAAATGTAATAATTTATTAGACAATAAACTTTTATATGGTTTAGAGCGTTCACACTAGCGATTCTCTTGGGCGATTTTAAAGCGATTTTTATACAAAAATTGCATGCGGCGGTACCGCCGCGAATTCGCCGCATGCGATTTTGTACAGAAATCGCTTTAAAATCGCCAAGTGAATCGCTAGTGTTTACAGGCCCTTAGTATGACGACATTGTCACAAAACATGACATGTGGCATTACCAAAACAGCCGGTGGTCTTTTGCCTATCATGCAAATTTAGGTCTAGACAGCCCCCTGCTGTTTTGTAGGTTGCCTAGACAACTAGACATCTAGGTTCAGGATTAAGCACAATGCTTGTTGCATAAACCCACGCCTACGGTTCCTTTCAAGGCGATACACATCAGTCAAACAAACAGACAAGTTACTCGTTAGGCAGCGAAAAAGTTGATTTCTAGTGATTATCGTAGCCCTGTCATTTTATTTCACTTGAATGGAAATATAACAAGGGTCTTATTATAGTTGTTGTTATATTCTGGCCCTTTTTTCCGCAACTCGACATCAATTATGCCTATTTTGCGTGGGACCAATGCTGTCCCAGTACTTGTTGGGGACTTCACATGTAATACACCCTTGAATTTCTTTGCAGATGGGTCAAAATTATTTTCGTTGTTTTGTTTCATACTTTGTCACGCTTTTAGTTGCTATCTCAACTCACTATTAAAAAAAATCCGGTGGACTTGTATTTCTTTTTCACGCTAGATTTTAATCCATACATCGGAAATTGAAAACAAAACATCATCTTATACAAAAATCACCACAGCTTCACGTTTTACGGCAACGAAAAGAATTTTGACCCAGACGTATGCGGATTCCTCATGAATCTCATGATGTTGTCTTATTATTATAGTGGTCATATATTCAATTGTCTTTATTAATATGTATATATTTACAGATACAAAATTCGACTGCATATTTTTAAGGTCGATTGCCGAAAAAATTGTACAGTCGAAGTCAAAGACATTATTACGGTTTAAATGCCAAAAATATATTTACACGACTTTATTGCCTTGACATTATGGTCGTGTTTAGTACATTGTGTATTAAGGGCGGTAAATAAGAATTTGTGTACCGCCCGTGGCACACACAATGTTTTTCGTCACACTTGCACCTGTGAGGCAAAAAAAGTAAATAAAACAAAATAGCGCCGAGATTTCAACCCTCATCCATGCCGATTTCATCCATGCCTTTTCTTGTATGAAAATCCTTGACAGCCCTAGGGTGTATAAATTTATTCTCGGTCTCGGTCTCGGCCGAGACTAAAATATGGGTCTCGGTCGGACCTTAGTTTTTCGTGACAATTGTAATTTTGCTTCGCAAAAAAGTAGTTATTTACTGCTGATTTATTAAAGGTCCTGCACTACATTTGATTGCGGTTGGTGAGCTGTTGCTCCCTGATTGGAGATACAGTAAATTTACAATTGTAGCACTTGTTAACGTGGTGAAATTGGGCCCAGGACTCTATTATCATGGCATTAGAGTTCATGTTCAGGTATTTTTGATCATCGGGGCTGCTCTGATATATCTGATCCTCTGAGAATAATACCCGTCCGTACATGGAAGGAAATTTATCTAGATCGAGGTTCCACATTGACTTATAGAGTAAGTTTGGAAAGTGTAGGCACATAATGTGTATCGGCGTGCCTAGCTGCCAGACGACTTGACTTTCCGCACAGACTCTATCTCGTAAAATCACTGACAATTGCTCAAGCGACTCCGCTGTTCTAAGCTGCCCAACAATCTACTCACATTTCGTTAACTTTATCTCAACGGGCTAAAGTCGAATATTGCATATTTCCTAAACAGCCGAGTCATTCCTTCGTGACCAGTTTTACAGTGAACAGCATAAATATGTATACTCGTTTTCACCTTCCGTCATTGTATATAAGACGAAAAGGTGTGTATATATTTATGACGTATACTGTTCATTGTGCTTTGTATATTGTTGCAATAAGAAAACAGTTCGACACGGTGTTTTTGCGAGATTCAACAAAAAAGCTGATATTTTAACAATACTTTGCCCTCGTGAGCAAACTGGTTGAAACTCAAAAAAATTGTGAAAAGTACATTTTAGTGGTAAGTATACAAGATTCATTTTTGCATTATTTTATCGATACGGACAATCTGTTTATGTATGGACAAACTAAAATTAATGGAGTTTAGTAACTCTCGAGCGTTATATTCGATTTTTATATTGGTTTAGGTGTTTTATAAATATTATATTTTGATGTTTTTTGTGTTTGTATTAACATTCTAATGGGCTACTGCTACTACTTTTAGATTGAACAAAAACTATATTGTAAATGTATTTTATAGCCAAGATTATGATATTGTATGAAGCACTTCTTCAAGTGCTTTCCTATTGTAGTTTTGCTTTAAATATTAAAATAAGATGTTGTAAAAAACATTTTGTACAGCAAACCAGATAATGGAATTGCACTCTACAGAAATATGATAATTTAGTAAGTTATTCCGGTCGACGATCTATCTGTTTTTGTATGGAATCCGTGGCGTTTAAAGCCAAGCCACACCGGGTGCGTGTGCAGCCAGAACGCGTGCGCGTGTGCGTGGCGTGCGCGTTGTAGCGTCAGAAATGTCATAGTAGATGTACCACCGCTTGCACGTAACGCGCATTTGCACTTCACGCAAGCGGTATGCCATCTAATAGGACATTGACATAGGTACTTTATAACTTTATAAGGCTTTGAGAACTTACTTATACGCGAAAAAGATATCTATGAACAATCAGAAAATCCAGGTGCGCATCCAGTGGGGGGGGGGGGGGGGGACAATGGGGGCACTTATTTAAAATTAAAGGTCACTATCGAAGTAATAAACAAACGACTAATGATTTTGCCTTTCTTGAAATTCGTACTTCAGTAGTGATCGCGACCCCTAATTTTTGTTTATAATAATTGAAAAAACAAAACATACATGGTTCACTTATCAAATAACAAAATGAGAGGGTGTCTCATAGAAAAATGCAATGTAACCACCCTATCTAACACATTTACATTCATATATGGGTGAATAATTTTTTTCTGTCTGTTATTGCCATGGTTACGGTCGCCTGAGTCACGTGTGCGTAATAAAGTACGGAAACTGAAGTGTTATTAAAAGGATTACCCACTGAAGTTGGAAAAAAAAAATACGTCATATTGGCTAGGGAGGGGGGGGTCCTGAAAATATCACCAAGTATCACCATGGGGGATGGGGGGGTCTAACTAAAATAGGCCAAAATCGTATGACGTGATTAATGGACAAGCCCTTAGCGATCGCATGTGCCCACTATGATGACATTGATGACACGGCTGCCCATCATTAATCTTCTATCAAGGAATGGTCAGTGACATTTCAATCCCTTAGTCGACTCTTACGACACCCACGGAAAGTTGGGTGGTGATAAATGAATTCTTACTGCCGACACCACACGGCCATATCGGTCATAATACTCATAATTTATTTAATGTTTCTTTATGTAAGCTTGTATGCGGCCATAAATCCAAATAAATTAATTATACGTTACAAATATTGCCTAAATTATAATTTACGTCATGTCGCCATCTGTTGAGAGAAAGCATTCCGTAAATTAATTCAAGTCAGGCTCCTCATTACACAGTTAAAAGTGAAAACTGCGGGTACGAAACTAGATGACTTTAAAGTAGATACGGGTACAAACATACACGGTGGGAACGAGTAAGCCAACAAACTTCACCCACTTTCCTAAAACTAAAATAAGCAATGAATTTTACCTAACGTGTATCCTATACCTAACTTTTCGATCGAACGTCCCGTAACGCAGCTGACAATTTCATTAAGTTGGCTAGTAATGCTTAAGTATAAATTGTACATGCGTTAGGCCTCATACAAGTTCACATCGATACAATTAGGTTCCAACGGTTTTTCATAGGAAATATGTGTATAGTATTAATTGACGTACATTTGTAAGTTCAAAAGTAACGCAGGAGACAGAAAATATGTCGATGTAAAAGTTGATTGGCCCAATAATTTATTGCACCCGTAAGAAAATAACAAAATAAGAAACTAAGTTAAGCACAAAATTCAGGTTACAACAGGATGTCTTATCGCTAAAAGCGATCTCTTCCAGGCAGCATCTGGGTAGGAGGAAATTAATTGGTAGTAATAGTAGTAGTTCAAATCTTCAAAAATGTTTCTTGTTTTTTTGCGTTTGATAAATATAATTTGTTTCGAAATCATAACGAGAATAGGGCTTCAAAACATAAAAGTAATGTTATTTTTTAATTGAGGGAAGTAGAATTTGGATAATACTCTCTACATTTGTATTACTATTAAGGTGCATGCAGACCAAAAGAGCATTCGCTGTTCTATACCATTTTATTGTCATGGTTACGGTCACCTGAGTCACCGTGGTTTTTATGCGAAATTAGGCTACTTAAACCATCCACTCCACTGATGCTTAAGTAAAATGTCACCAACTGTTCGTATGCTAAAGGTGGATTTAGACCAAACTATTCGCTCATTCTATCCCCCACTCTACGAAATTCGTTCGTTACACAAAACGTGATTCGTCGAAATTCGTTGATTTCGTAGAGGATAGAATGAGCGAATGCTCTAAATGCACCTTAAGATGAACGATGACCTTTTTTTGGTATAGTTCAGTCAGATTTGTCTTTTCCTTTGTAGTACACAGATCAGATGTAACTTGACCTAATGAACTAAGTGAACTAACAATGCCTAAGGCACATACCTATGTTATGAAATGTCACTTTCATTTATTGTGCAACTCTGAACTAACTCGCTGATATAAAAAATGTCAGTACCAATGAGATATATAATTAATTTATTATCATACAAACAAGGTCAAATACTGCATGTTATAATTATAACACAGTTGTTCATCGATCGAGAGAAATAATAAATTTATTAGCCTCCGTAGCCTAGTTGGTAGTGACACTGCCTACGAAGCTGGGGCTTCCGGGTTCGAATCCCGGCGAAGGAATTATTAGTGTATTTATTTATTTTATTACAAATATTTTTTGTTCCTTGGTCGTGGCTGTGTAAGTATTTAAGTATATATATGTATATATCTATTGTATATGCATACCGTCGCCTGGTATCCAAATTATACGCCTATTGAGCTTACCGTATAAATAGGTCGATTTGTGTACTATGCAAGATATTTTATAATTTATTTTAATAAAAATCGATTATGGAATAAAAACATTCACCTTTTAAATATATTTGCCGTGCCACTGACGCCGGAAAAAAATTGAATTTATAAAGAAATAATGCCAACTTAAAGGTGCATTCCGACCAGCGATGTAACGGATGTGTTTTAACGGAAGCGGAAGCAGAAGCGGATTTTTTTATTTAGTTTAACGGAAGCAGAAGCGAAACCGAAAACAGAACCGGAACCAGAAGCGGAGCTCGAGTGAGAGCTAAGTAGACGAGATGTTAAGTTAAGGTGCGTTCAGACCAAAAGAGCATTCGCTGTTCTATCCCCCGCTCTACGAAATCAACCAATCACGTTTTGTGTAACGATCGAATTTCGTAGAGTGGGAGGTTAGAATAGCACCTTCCAGGGTAGGTAGAGATGGACGGAGAGGGAAGCGGAGAAATGAGCGAATGACAGGTATAAACCTGTTGGTTTTGGATGTACGCCGCTCATTTCCCACCTTCGCGCTAGGCTCCGAAATCCGCTATGACTTCTGTTTTAAAAATAACAGAACCAGAATAGAAGCGGATGTGTAAAACAAAACGAAAGTTCCGCAGAAACAGAAGCGGAAGCAGAACTGCGTTACATCCCTAATTCAGACCAAACGAACATTCGCTATTCTAACCCCCCACTCTATGAATTTCGATCGTAACACAAAACGTGATTGCTTGATTTCGTAGAGCGGAGGATAGAGCAGCGAATGCGTTTTTTGGTCTGAATGCACCTTAAGATGACTTATGTACTTAAAAAATATGGGTGAATCAACTTCTTTTCTGTCCATAGTTTCGGTCACCTGAGACACGCTGGTTTTATTCAAAATTATGCTACTTAAATTATGCAAATAAATATAGAGATAGATGTCTCAACAACGAACAAAGCGAAAATCATGGAGATCCAGAGAAAAAGCTTTTGTCCAGCAGTGGAACACTGCGTATAACTTAAAAATTGACATGATAAAGCTTTTGGACGCCAATTACTGATATATCGGCACTGCAGGTTCTCCGCCAAAGACTGATATACAAGTCACAATATGCAAAAGAAATATGACGATAAATTTTGTTTTCATCAAAGGCCTATAAAGGTGCATTTAGACCAAACGAGCATTCGCTCATTCTATCCCCCACTCTACGAAATTCGTTCGTTACACAAAACGTGATTCGTCCACATTCGTTGATTTCAGAGTGGGGGATTGAATGAGCGAATGCTCGTTTGGTAGAAATGCACCTTTACTATTCGTATGTTGAATTTTCCTAAAATAAACCCATGTAAAGTTTAAAGAATCCTCTCGAATGTTCATGTAAAGATCTGAATGAACTTATCTCATATGCTCATTTCAAAAACATCGGTTTCCTTATTAAAGATAAGTTGTTTGTATTTAATAATAGACAATAACAAATGATTACGTATCATTAGCGTATCGACTAATGACTCGAGAAGGCAGATAATGCGCTAATGAGGCATTGATTGGCTGAACAATTGATTCCACGGGTATCAACGGAGAGTAGAAAGAAATTACTTATAGACCTTCATCATCATCATCATCAGCCTGTTCATGAAAACCGACGCCATGTTTTAAAAAAATATTATTTACCGGCCTAGGCCGTTAAATTCGTATGAAAATCCTTTACTATTATCTCGAGGTCATCCGCCTGCAACGTCATACTAAGCCTATTATGACGAACATAATGACAACATTTCATTGCATGTTTGAGAAAACGTCATAAATTACTTTAGCGTTTGTTTAGCGTTGTCAAGGGTTAAAAACCCAATACATTACCAACTAATTACCAATCAACATAGACTTGGCTTCGGGGTCAAATGGGCGTTCAAAATAACCGATAGCGTACTGATAACCTTATTACTCGTAACCATACCTGGGATAACTCGGGGCATTTATACGAAAGTGATGTAGCAAAATATTTTATCGACTAAAAATATATCGATGTTACTGTGAATGACAACATCAAAATGTTATTCGGCATAAATAAATATTAGGTACTTACTTTTCAATTAAAATAAAAAATAAATTTAAACGGGTAGTTACGCGTTTATTTTAAAATAGATTTCAAAATATACAATTAATATTAAAATATCAATATTTAAATTGTCATTTTGATTAAAATGACATCTGCATACTTATGTATATGACAAAAACCCTCTGTACTGTAACATAGACCCTCTGTACTGTAATCGAGAATGTTCAAGCACATCTTTTATTATAATTATATCGATGATGTGATATCGACATATTTTTAATCGATATCAAATCCTTATAACTTGCCCCCAGTTATCCCAGGTATGCTCGTAACGTAATATTGTTGTGGCGATGTACTATCTCGAACATCGAACATCGTAAATTTCGAGTTTTTGTCTCTGTCACTCCAACGAAGGCGTCATTTAGAGTGACAGAGAAAAATCCCCGTTTGCGGATTTTGGGAGTTTGCGAGAGGGCCGCAGCTCCGTGATATAATGATACAATCAGCAGTAGATAATTACTAAGCGGGCAAGGTGTTCAAAATGAACTTTATCATCATCATTATCAGCCTATGATAGTGGACTGAAGCTGGACTTATGCCCTGGCCACGACATCGGTCTAAGGCTAACAGCGGCGAGCGAATCCATGAGTGCGAGCGGGATGCCGATATAGGTACGAGAGGGAGCACCATACGTTTTCCGCTAAGCCGGTCGCCTTAGACCGATGTCGTGGCCGCGGCGGTAGGCCTCTCCTATTAACTATGCGTATAAACGCATTAGGCGGTAAATGTCCATAATCGCCACGCTGGGCAAGCGGATTGACGATCGCAGTAATGTGTCCACTATGATGACGCTGCTGCCCATCATCATTCTTTTATCGAATAATGGTCAGTGACACTTCAATCCCTTAGTCGACTTTTACGACACCCGCAGGAGGAGTTGGGGTGGTGACAAATGTATTCTTATGGCCGTCATCACACGGCTGTAATTATAGTCAGCAGCAGATATTGCTAAGCGGGCAGGGTGTTCAAAATGAACTTGGCACGACCTTATTGCTAAGACTATTAGGTCATTACCTATGAAATCGGCGTTCTGTATGGAGAAATGTGAAAAGTCTATTTTCCATATAATGATTTTGCGTATATTTTTTTGATATCAAAATCTAAATAAACCAAATTTTGCCAGTGATATTAGACACTTCTAAGGAGTGTTATGTATGTCTCTATTTCATAAAGCAAGGTAAAGTTCGGGAAATATTATTTGAACGACTCTTATCTTACTTACGACCTTTTGTTTTGCGTCATTAACAATAGAAAAGTGCTCGACTGCTGATTGTCTAGTAAGTGTTAACGCAAATCAAAAGGTCGTAAGTAAGATAACAGTCGGTCAAATAATATTTCCCGAACTTTACTATCACACATTTATAACTATTCCAAACATGTGACGGTATGGCATATGGCCAGAGTTGTTTTCAAAGCTTATTTTAGAATATCGCTTAAGGCAAAAAGTTATTAGTGTGAAAAAACCTTTGTTACATAGAGCACTATTGAAAAAATAAATATCAAAGTTACTCTTTAGATACGAAAAGTAGGGATCAACTAAAGTCTATGACCCATAAAGGTGCGTTCAAACCAAAAGAGCATTCGCTGTTCTATCCCCCGCTCTACGAAATCAACCAATCACGTTTTGTGTAACGATCGAATTTCGTAGAGTGGAAGGTTAGAACAGCGAATGCTCTTTTGGTCTGAACGCACCTTAAGGGTGTGTTAAGATCATTGTGAACATCCTACAAGCTAAGCAAAATCTGCTGCTGACTGTACATGACAATAGAGGTATGTTCAAATATTTGTGAGCAACCAACAAATAAATAATAATAAGTATCTTGGGACATCTCAATTAAGGCTTGTGTTGTGGGTAGGTACTAGGCGACGATATAATATATATACTTAAATACATAGACAGCCATGACCAAGGAACAAATATTTGTGATAAATAAAAAATAATGCCCTCGCCAGGATTCGAAACCGGAACCTCCAGCTTCGTAGGCAGAGTCACTACCAAGTACCAATACCAACTAGGCTACGGAGGCTGATATATGTATCTCTGTTATTAGTAGTGTTAATAGCAGGTACAAATATCCGCATAGGATGTCATAGTAAATAATAGAGTAATACCCGCACTCTTATGTTATGTACAATGTAATTTAATAGGACCACAATCGTAATCTAAATGACTTGCCAACTTCAATCTTATCTTTAGATGCGTTTAATTTCAGATCCGACATGTTTATTCTTTATTCTCTTTATATACCGGTTTGTGCAAGTGCTCGGCAACTTTTCATAAAACGTACGTTTATATCATGCAAAACTCGCACATAGCTCTATATTGAAATATTATACAGGCGACTTTTGTGTCGTGTAGTTAATTAATTTTAAGTAGTAACACTAACTATGTACATAAATATTAGATGTCACATACCAAAAAAGGATATAAATTATGTTTTGATACCGAAGTTTTAAGTTTATTTAAGAATCTATAATTAATTTAATTCTTCTCATTGTTATTCAGATTATTCTTCGTTGTAATTTATTCGAATGAAAATTATTTCAATTTTTACTTTTTTGTAACATGTTGATTTTGTACAGAACTTATGGTTTTATTATTAAACCGGCCCCGATTTTCACCAAAATCATGCGTGTTCATTCCAAATGGTTCATGGTTCCAATGGTTGCTGGACAAATCCTCGAAATTTATCAATTTCGAAGTTCGCCCGCCGTAGTACTGCGTCCGCAGCGAAACAGTATCCGCTGCCCGACTGTCCGTATCTAAAGTTTAGTCCATCTAATGCACATAGTATAAACACAAGTCGTTAATGCCTCATGTTATGCAACACATGACTTGTTTGAAGGACAGGCGCTAAGCTGGTTAGACAACAATACTTGTGAGATATGGTTGAATTCTAATCAAATATCATGGGGATTACATTTTAGGTACCAACTTTTATCGCTGACTGTACTTTCTTTAGTCATTATTAAACTGGATTATAATTGATTTATAGATACGACTATATTTATTTATTTTATACAAATATTATGGGTATTTTATTAACATCATATTGTGTCATGGTCCTCACTCATATCTTAAACGCAAGTACACATAGGTAAATTTTTAAGGCAAAGTTGTGATAAATAATGTGATGCAGCCTCTGAAGCCTAGTTAAGGTGCGTTCAAACTAAAAGAGCATTCGCTGTTCTAACCTCCCACTCTACGAAATTCGATCGGTACACAAAACGTGATTGGTTGATTTCGTAGAACGGGCGCTAGAACAGCGAATGCTCTTTTGGTTTAAACGCACCTTTAGTGGTAACCCTGCCTACGAAGCCGGAGGTTCCGGGTTCGAATCCCGGCGAGGGCATTATTGATGTATTTATTTATCACAAATATTTATTTTGTTCTTTGGTCGTGGCTGTCTATGTATTTAAGTATCTATTATCTATTCTACATAATTGCCATGCCATGATATATCGTCGCTTGGTACCCACATCATAAGCCTTAATTGAGCTTACGTCGATTTGTGTAAGATGTCTCACGATATTTATTTATGCTTAAATAATAAATTGCATTGCGGTTGTACAACAGGTTGTGTTACCTGTTTAGGTATAGGTATACAATATCAACATCGACAATCGACAAGGCATGAAATTGATTGCTTGCTTTCTCAAACAACCTGTGTTATTGACTTCTTGCCACAACCTTGCTGCGCAGTTCGAGAATTTTCTACTAACAACACTTTTTGTGACAACAAGAGTTTATAAACTTAAAACCCAAACACGTTTTTTTTCGTAAAACGTAGTAGTTTTGTGATTTTTATTTTTTTGGCAGAGCAAACAGACATCGAAAATTGCATAGAAATATGGAATGAAACAACGGAAAGTATCTCTATAAATATAATCCAACAGTTAAACTCACGTGTATTTAGACTATTTCATCACTTAAGTTCGATATGTTTCGGAGAGCCTAGGTCTCCATAAGGTTTTATCGCTTTTGTTTCAAAACAAGTTCGTTGCGCAAGTTCGCTTAACTTAAGGCTGACACACACCGGATGCGTGTGCGTGGCGTGTCCATTGTAGCGGCGGAAATGCCATAGTAGATGCCACACCATTTGCGGGTCTCGCGCGCGTGCATCCTACGCAAGCGGTGTGCCATCTAAAGGTGCATTCAGAACAAAAGAGCATTCGCTATTCTAACCCCCTACTCTACGAAATTCGATCGTTACGCAAAACGTGATTCGTTGATTTCCTAGAGTGGGGGATAGAAACGCGAATGCTCGTCTGGTCTGAATGCACCGTAACGCGTAATACTGTATGTACTTGTTAATGTTAACCGACTCAGTGGGTTCCAAGATACAGGCTTAGCCTAGTTTGGAGCCCACTGGATAACGCTTGAAACTTGTAAACATGTGCTTACGTTTGAATAAATTATTTGTATTTATTTGTATGCCGATCCGGTGTGGCTCAGACTTAAGTTAAGCGAACTTGCTCAATTCCTCTTACCGATTTTAATGCAACTATATGATTATACATGTAACCGATAGTGTAATGAAGCCTCACATGTTAGATCGGCTTAGAGGCCAAGACTTCTATCTAGTCGACATTAAGGCCGCTCGAGCCTTGACAATGACTTTGTGATTGTTAATGGCATTTCTTTGCCATTTCCTGGAGATTTACTCCGACTTTTAAAGGTGGGTTTACACCAAACGAGCAAATGGTCACTCTATCCCCCACTCTACGAAATCAACGAATTACGTTTTGTGTACACAGATAAAAAGGATATCTTTGTTTGAGAAAACATATATTCTTAGCAACTTTGACAGACTACTCCGAAAAATCCTCATTATTAAGTATCACTTTTTTTTGGCTTTTACGAAGGTTTAAGGTCTAAGGCAGTCATTACATTACCAAAAATCCTTGGGATATGTTTTATTTTTTTTATTTAAGTACAATAATGCTATTTTGATGTATTTTTAACGTAAAATTTTGAATTTTGTATTTTTTATCCTACTTGTATCAAAGTGAGGACGCAATTTTTTTTGTCAGTAAATGCTTTATTTGTAGTAATACTTTCACAAAAAGAAAATATTAAAAAAACCCAATAGTTTTTTTTATCAATATTTTTCTTTATTCCAGAATTTATCAAAAAAAAAATTCAAAAATTCATAACTCGAAAACTACAAAAAATCGGCTAACATACATGGGGTATATTCTGATAGCTTATGACGTGAGGAATCTAAAAAAAAATTTTTGACGTCAAGGTTTGGACCACCCTGTATAATAGATAGATACATATAGATACTTAAATACATAGACAGCCATGACCAAGGAACAAATATTTGTGATAAATAAATACACAAATAATGCCCTCGCCGGGATTCGAACCCGGAACCTCCAGCTTCGTAGGCAGGGTCGCTACCAACTAGGCTACGGAGGCTGAGGAATAAAGCAATTGGATGACGTACTGGTTTAAAACAAAAAAAAGAAGAAAGGGGAGATGAAGAATTCGAAAAGGACGAGACGGATCGCTGAAAATGATATCAGTACTAATTTAACAAGGATATTAAATAAAAGTGTATATACTGTGTTGTGTAACTGGATTTGAACTTATCAATTAAGTATTGATGTTGAAATGAGACTCACCACAAGAGAGAGCCTGTGGTGCGGCGGCGGCGGAGGCAGCCGCGACGGCCGGCGGGACACCGTGCATGACTCTTTCTGCGGACATACACACATCTCAGTATACAGGGTAGCGTTGAAAATGTCGGAAACAAACAGAATGTTTTATTTTATTTATTTGGGGCATCAACAGCAGTACAATCGTCAACACACCTGTGAACACAGGCAAAGTGCCAAAAATATGTAAACAGAACTTTATTGCCTGGACACAAAGGTGTGTTATACATATTTCTGGCACTTTGTCTGTATCCACAGCTGTGTTGTCGATTGTACATAAGAAATTTACAAAAACTGAGTGTACAGTAAACAAAGCCAATAAAAGATGTCCACAAAAATACAATGAACATGCAATAACAAGATATGGCGTGCGCATTTATACTAAACTAACTAACATTAACAACTTAAGTTTCAGTTATAAAGTTTGCATGTAGGTACGTGAGTGGTTTGTGTTTTTTCGGGAATGTATGAAAACTTCGTTTTTTTTTCAGAAACAATCAATGTCACTGTCACTGTCACTGTCAGTCCTTGCAATCTGTTTCAATTGACTTTTCCTAGGTGAAATCGCGTTCTCCTGGTAAAAGTGAAAATTAGACCTAATTTACATTGATTTAGAGTTGAAAATTAAAGTGCAAAAATTCATTGTTTTTTTCGAAAAATCAAAGAAACGAGCTATTTGGAAAGAAACGGGATTTAGTCCGGAAATTTACAACGCTAATACAGGGTGAAATCGATACGTGTTTACAGGCCATAATTCCGTTAATATGACAGTTATACTATGGAGTTTTATATGAAATACTCAAAAGTGACGTCACGTTTGAGTACTGCGAGTGCGAAATGACCTACTCTTTTAAGTTCTTTTCAATTTATTATAAGTTCTGTACATAAATGCTGCAATCTACATCTTAGTAATAATTTCTTCGTGTATTATGTCGGGCATAATGTTAAATTAGTACATTACGACGTTTTTGCACGTGTCTCGTACGACGTTTTATAGTACAGATGGCCCTCCGAAGTTTTGGACCTGACCTAAAAAAGGCACCATCTGTACTAAAAAAATAATTTTAACTAGTCATCATCCCTATTAGAAAGTAAACGCCCGTTAATAACGTAGCGGCAAATCATGGACACGGACAACACCGATAGACGGTGATACGGCCCGTTTAGCCTTAAAAATGCGAAAGCGTCGATATGTTTTGGGAGACTGGGGAGACCATAACGGTCTTATGATGATGTAAACGTAGTCGACTTACCACGTGGACGGATAGAGTCGGCGCAGACTTGCCGAGCGCGGATCGCCGCATGCGCACCAGGTTGGTGCGCGCCGCTTTACCCGCATCTATGACAAACAAATTTATTTATTAGATAAGAGTATTCATATACACGGACGCTATAAAGCAAAAGGTGAAGGTTTAGACCAAACGAGCATTCGCTCATTCGAATCTATCCCCCGCTCTACGAAATCAACGAATTTCGACGAATCACGTTTTGTGTAACGAACGAATTTCGTAGAGTGGGGGATAGAATGAGATGAGCGAATACTCGTTTGGTGTAAATGCACCTTAAGAAGAGTAATTCGTAAAACGTAAAAATATGGAATTTGGAGTTATTTTTGTTCCCAAGATATTAAAAAAATATATTTATTACTTTGTCACAGTAACGTTTTAAATCAGATTATAAGAAATCTCTTACTACTTTCATTTCGACATGGTCCTAGAGTAGCCTAAGCTAGGGTCCAATGGATTGTACGTGGCTATTAAAAGTTCCAAGCCGGAAGGCTTAACCGGCTCACTAAACATGTTAGATAACAGATAACGAAGGGAAAGCTGTCGATAAACATAAAACGGATTTTGCGATTAAATGTCAAACCGTTACGTCACTGTGTACCTTTATATCTTCCGTTTGATATACAGAAAACCAGTTAAAAGTTAAATAATAACAGTTTCGTGAGGAATTTGTGAGAAATCGACTGTAGAGACCCTGCCTACGAAGCTGGATGTCCCGTCCAGGGTTCGAATACCGATCGATGGCAGAACTGAACAAAATTGGGGGAATAACTGCGACCATATATAACATGGACGTCTAACGCCAGCTCAAAAATGCCCCCAAAACCAATTGTTCAATTGGGCCAAGATGGGCAGGACATATCGCTTTTCTTAACGCCGCGCATATTTCGGCGCAACATCTTTAGGTGCGTGCAGACCGAAAGAGCATTCTCTGTTCTAGCGCCCGTTCTAAGAAATCAACCAATCACGTTTTGTGTACCGATCGAATTTCGTAGAGTGGGAGGTTAGAACAGCGAATGCTCTTTTAGTTTAACCGCACCTTTTGACGAACTTTATAGAATATAGCCAATCAAAACTTTGATGGACCAATCACAACTATTTTTAAATGAAATTCATTACCGTAATGCATTGAAGAGGGGGTGACAGTTGTCAACTAAAATTCAGACCCGTTTTTGATAGGCAATTTAGTATGGCGTGCGGCTTACATGTTTTATTTGTTCGTAGGTGAATAAGCTTTTTTTTGTCTGTTATTGCTATGGTTACCGTCGCCTGAACCACGCTGGTTTTATGCAAAATTATGCTACTTAATTTATGTAAACATGCATATAGTCAATGTTTGTAGATGGATCATCAAGGAAAGGGTTTATTAATACCAAAAAAACTCATGTTTGCATAGTTTAAGTTAATTATGCATAAAACCAGCGTGACTCAGGCGACCGTAACCATGGCAACAACAGACAGAATATAGTTGATTCACTCAATTGCATAATTTAGAGCTTTAACTTTGTTGAAAACAATATTTTAATTGAATAATAAAAAAAACCGTCGATAAAGTTTCAACTCTTCACAATATCATACGTACTTAATTGTCGTTACAAATCTGACTGCAATTAAAGTGTTTAAATCTTTCGCCAATTGGCAGCCTTATAAATGAAATGCCCTAATACAGGGTGGCTTTTGGGTTATACTTAAAAAATAAATATCCATGAGCTCTTAATTAGAATTTCGTGGTTGTGTTGTCCATAGCGTAGGCACCCTGTACACGCCATGACCTAAAAATCACCCTGTATACAAGAACTATATCACTTTTAGCAGCAACATTCCTTAAAATTTGCATAACCTACTAAATAAAATACCGACGGTGGGTATTTAAATCCCCATCTCCGCTGCGACATACTTTGGGTTCCAGAAAACAACACAACTAAATTAATCGACCCTAATACCTACTTTATTACTAGATTAGTGTTACATAACATAAAGGTGCATTTATACCAAACGAGCATTCGCTCATTCTATCCCCCACTCTACGAAATCAACGAATTTCGACGAATCACGTTTTGAGTACCTAACGAACTAATTTCGTAGAGCGAATAGAATAGAATGAGCGAATGCTCGTTTGGTCTAAATTAATGAAAAAAAAGCACATAAATATTGCTTCCCTTATTTCTAACGATAAAAAAAGAAGTACATAAATACACAAATGATGCCCTCGCCAGGAATTGAACCCGTAACCTCCAGCTTCGTAAGCAGGGTCACTACCAATACCAACTAGGCTACGGAGGCTGACTAAAAGAAAAAAGTAGTATACTCCATTTCAAATACCATGGCCCGATGCCACATAAAACTTTAAAGTGGCATCGGGCCTTGGTATTTGAAATGGAGTACATGCGCTAATACAGGGTGGCTTTTGGGTTATACTTAAAAAATAAATATCCATGAGCTCTTAATTAGAATTTCGTGGTTGTGTTGTCCATAGTGTAGGCACCCTGTACTCGCCATGACCTAAAAATCACCCTGTATACAAGAACTATATCACTTTTAGCAGCAACATTCCTTAAAATTTTCATAACCTACTAAATAAAATACCGACGATCTCCGCTGCGATATACTTTGGGTTCCAGAAAACAACACAACTAAATTAATCGACCCTAATACCTACTTTATTACTAGATTAGTGTTACATAACATAAAGATGCATTTATGCCAAACGAGCATTCGCTCATTCTATCCCCCACTCTACGAAATCAACGAATTTCAACGAATCACGTTTTGTGTAACGAACGAATTTCGTAGAGTGGGGAATAGAATGAGCGAATGCTCGTTTGGTCTAAATGAATGAAAAAAAGCACATAAATATTGCTTCCCTTATTTCTAACGATAAAAAAACGAAGTACATAAATACACAAATGATGCCCTCGTCAGGAATTGAACCCGTAACCTCCAGCTTTGTAAGCAGGGTCACTACCAATACCAACTAGGCTACGGAGGATGACGAAAAGAAAAAAGTATTATACTCCATTTCAAATACCATGGCGCGAGGCCACATAAAACTTTGAAGTGGCATCCGGCCATGGTATTTGAAATGGAGTACAGGGTGAACGATATGAAGTGTTACCATGTAGATTTTTTTAAGTCTGGTGTCAAAGTAATAGCGGCGTATTATCGTAAATAAATATGTTTTGGACACCGCATTAAAGTCTTAGGCCCGCAAAGATTTGGATTGTAGACCGCAAACATAAGAACGAAACTGAGCTTCGGCTTAAGGTGCATTCAGACCAAACGAGCATTCGCTATTCTATTGTGAATCTATCCCCCATTCTACGAAATTCGATCGTTAGACAAAACGTGATTCGTTGATTTCGTAGAGTGGGGGATAGAATAGCGAACGCTCGCTTGGTCTGAATGCTTCTTTATAATGCTCGTAAGAACCAAAAATGGCTGAAAACCGAATTTCACGTGTCGTTTCTCCAGTGCAGTGAGTTTCGGACTTTTTATCTGGTCTATTTTGAAGAGAAAGGTGAGAACAATTAAACATGCTAACTAGTATAAATGCAATGAAGAAAGCGATCGTATTTCACTGGCACATACCACTGGTCACAAACGTGTTGTGAGCAAATATTTTTTTACTATTTGAATAATATAGTCAAGGCAAAAGGTAGTATATTGGCGAAAAGTAAATTTAATCCGAAAATGTAATAAATAGTTGCAACTAAAAAATCGTAGTACTTTGAAATTGGTAATACTTCATATCGTTCACCCTGTATAACAGTTTCAGGTTGGTTGAGTTTCATCAGAGATTTATTCTAAGTACCTACTCGTAGTGACGATATATCACCCGATACATGATCTCGGTTCCGAATTCTAGTGACCTATTTATTTAGGAATCCCACTCAATCCCTCACTCAACCCACACATTACTATTTTAAGATATTTACTCGTATTTATTAGATGTCTGTTTATTTGCGTACAGTATATACAGGGTGATTTTTAAAACGGAACCCTTATAGTTTCGCCATGTCCGTCTGTCCGCAGCATAGCTTAGTCGCCGTTAATACTAGAAATCTGCAATTTGATACAGGTATACATATTAATCATGCCAACAAAGTGGTACAATAAAAAGTAGTTTTTTTTTCGGGTACCTCCCCAACTGGTGAAGTGGGGATGATTTTTTTTTATTTGCTGTAATCCTATAGTGTGGGGTATCATTAAATAGGTCTTTTAAAAAGAATAAGGGTCTTGAGAGAAAGTTTTTTTCTAATGTCCATCATTTCGGAGATAATCGCTCCACAAGAAAAAAAATTGACCCCCCCTCTAACTTTTGATCCGTAGTTCAAAAAAATATGAAAAAAATCATGAATTGTGGGCTTACAGAATACTTTAAAATAAAACTATTTCGAAGATAATCGGCCCAGCCGTTTTTGAATAACTACGGAACCCTACACTGAGCATGGCCCGACATGCTCTTGGCCGGTTTATTTATTCAATGGCCAAACTTTAGGGGGTTAATTCATGAACATATGGGAGGCCTTATTGATGAATGAACGATGATGTCGTGTGGTGACGGCGGTAAGAATACATTTGTCACCCCAACTCTTCCCGCGGATGCCGTAAGAGCCGACTAAGGGATTGAAGTGTCACTGACCATTCTTTGATACAAGGTTGATGATGGGCAGTAGCGTCATTATAGTGGACACATTACTGCGATCGCCAATCCGCTTGCCCAGCGTGGCGATTATGGGCATTTATCTCCTAATGCGTCCATACGCATAGTTAATAGGAGAGGCCTACGTCCAGCAGTGTGAGATCTAGGCTGATGATGTGTGATGTGATTGATGAACACTAATAGGTCTTACTGATGAACTTTTACTATGGGACAGACATCTGTTCCGATTCTAGAAAAAAAATCTGACGTTCCACACGAACGCAAAAATTTTTTTATGACCTCAGAATTAATAAACTATAAAAATGGTGCCTTCAATAAAATAGGATACAGTATCATAAAAATGTTCCACTTGTTTACAATTCTAATGCACATGGGTATTTATACTATTTATGTGTGAAACGTGACTATAAAGAAAAACATAACCCGTTTTTGTTGTGTCAAACGATGGAAAACTATAAACATGCGTATAAACAGATATCTAATAATTATAAGATCAAGTTATTAGTAAAGGTGGATTTACACCAAACGAGCGAATGCTCATTCTATTCCCCGTTTGGTGTAAATGCACCTTTACCTACAATCAAAAAATCGACGTAGTCTTGTTAAGGCATCGTACAATTGTCATTTATGTCATTAATGTTATTATAAACATCTAAACGAACCAGGTAGCCTAAAAATCGAAACACGAAATTACTAAACCATTATATTTTTCGGTATTTATTTTATGATCAAGGTTATGCATGGATATGTTTATTTCAATTTATATTTTTAAACGTATTGTGAAAACACAAATCAAATTATTTATTAACTAAATATTTTGATTTGTACTTTTTATTTTTCCCCAGTATACACTACTTTATACTACATGAATTATAAATATTAGATGTCATATACCAAAGAAAAACGACCAAGATCACCTAACCCCCCACTAACCACATCCCCACTTCGGACGTTAGGTGATCTTGGTCGTTTTTCTTTGGTATATGACATCTAATATTTATAATTTATACTTTTAATTACGCATTCATTTTATACGTAAGCTAATTTCTAAGAAAACAGCACTAAAAGATTTCAAGTATTATTTTCGAAATTCTGTTATTTACAATTCCAAACACCAATAGAACAGAAAACACTACGAGTCTATCAAAACATCACGTGTTTATTTAAATGCCTATTTATAGGCCTAATCCATTTTAAAACGCATTATTTATCCATTCTTATACAATACGACTGTCAAAGAGCGATGAATACTTAAATATTAAATAGCGAATGAATTGAATATCAGAGTAGGTACAATGGCGTATGATCGTTTTAATACGACCACGTAATCATCATCATCATCAGCCAATTGACGTCCACTGCTGGACATAGGCCTCCCCCAGAGAGTTCCACAAAGATCGGTCGTGACCCGTCCGCATCCATTGGACACCCGCAACCTTTACCAGGTCGTCGCTCCATCTTGTGGGGGGCCTTCCCACGCTGCGCCGTCCAGTGCGTGGTCGCCACTCGAGAACACGCCGACCCCACCGGTCATCGGTCCTCCGGGAAATATGGCCAGCCCACTGCCACTTCAACCTGGTGATTCTTCGGGCTACGTCAGTCACTTTCGTTCTTCTGCGGATCTCGTCATTCCTGATGCGATCTCGCAGAGAAACCCCGAGCATTGCCCTCTCCATCGCTCGTTGAGTGACTCTGAGCCTCCTAATGAGTCCCATAGTGAACGACCACGTTTCAGATCCGTAAGTAATCACTGGCAACACACACTGGCAACAACACCACGTAATCACCAAATTAAAAAAGTTTAAACACCGATTTTCTACAAGATCCCAGACCCCGACTTGTTGCCAACGGGACTACCTCGGGGTTATACCGAATTCCGGTTCCGGGTTCGAATCCCGGCGAGGGCATTATTTGTGTATTTATTTATCACAAATATTTGTTCCTTGGTCATGGATGTCTTTGTATTTAAGTATCTATATCTATATTATACATATCATCGCCTGGTACCCACATCACAAGCCTTAATTGAGCTTACTATGGGACTAGGTTGATTTGTGTAACATGTCCCAAGATATTTATTTCACTTATACTCGTAATGTGGGTTACAGTCAAAGACAAAATAAGGTGTATACAAAAATGTTCAATAATATGTCCCAGTGCACTCTAATTCTGTGTAATAAGAACGTCGTAACATATTTATGAGCGGATTCTTTCGATACTTAAAAAAAGTGTTAAAATTTTGTGCACACTGTTTTCTATTTTACATGACCCTGCTGCGCCTCATTACTTAAAATCCAATTTCAAATTTGTCACCGCCAGGCCAGGCTGCGAGCTTCGTTCTTCCCGTCAACTAATTCTTAGTGTCCCCCATCATCGCTCAGTCTCATTCTCTAGCTCCTTCACTGTGCAAGCCATCCGACTTTGGAATGCTCTCCCTCTAGATATACGTCAAGCTCAAACTAAATTCACCTTTAAGCGCAAGTTGCGCAAGCATCTCTTTGACAATTCTCAAGATTAATGTTCTGGTACTTTAGAAAATAGCAGGTATATTATTATTATTAATAAATACTTATTTTTGCACTTGACTGTACAAGGTGTTACGGATTAAGAGGGCGCATACACCCAAATTGCAGTTCGGAGATTGCATTTTAAGATTATAACCCCGTTGGGCACAGCAATTTTGTGTCCAGCGAGGGAGACTTATAATTAAACTAAATAGTATACCTGATATCTACAGCATAACTTAAGTGACAACCCTAGCCTAGAAGTGAATAATCAAGATCAAGTGCGGGTAGTTCGAAAAACCCGCGCAGCTCGAAGGTGTTGATACATTTTCTCGCCAGTCTGCCTGCGACCACGGGTGTAACGTCATGCCCGAAACGTCAGGATATAATTAAACGTAAGTTTACGCGATTAAGACCTGTTTGTCTTTAAAATATAACTTAAGTGGCTGCTTATTTAATATTTAAATTATTTTATTACACTTTTATAAATTTTTCTATTGATGTTTTCGATCTTAAGCTTATACACGTGTTATGACAATTCGGCCTCAAACACAAGCAATAAACATTAATTTACGTAACCTGTGTTTACTTTTAGACCCCACGTGCCACACCTACCTCAACGTGGCTATAAATACATGCGCAAGAATCGGTTTATATCAAAATATGCCGCGCGTCGGTCAGGTATGCGCGTACGTTGGCAACGGTTCCAGATATGCCGGGAACTATCTCTTTGTTCAAAACCAGTTGAGAGTGTTGAAAAAGAAAACATTTTCTCATTCGAATAAAGATGCATTCAGACTAAACGAGCATTCGATATTCTAACCCCCTACTCTACGAAATTCGATCGTTACACAAGACGTGATTCGTTGATTTCGTAGAGTGGGGGATAGAATAGCGAATGCTCGTTTGGTCTGAATGCACCTTTAGAATCATGGAATAAAGAATAAACCGGTAAAGGTGCGTTCAAACTAAAAGAGCATTCGCTGTTCTAACCTCCCACTCTACGAAATTCGATCGGTACACAAAACGTGATTGGTTGATTTCGTAGAACGGGCGCTAGAACAGCGAATGCTCTTTTGGTTTATCTTCACCTAAAGGTGCGGTTAAACTAAAAGAGCATTCGCTGTTCTAACCTCCCACTCTACGAAATTCGATCGGTAAACAAAACGTGATTGGTTGATTTCGTAGAGCGGGCGCTAGAACAGCGAAGTCCTTTTGGTTTAAACGCACCCTTAAGAAATATACGAAGTTTTAATTACATGGGAACGGAGTGCTTTGTGACAATTTCATAATAAATCGTTTTCATTTTTCATTTTGCACTTGGCTTTACAAGAAATTAATATTTCAAGAGACATGAGGAATTTTCCTCGTTCTTTTATTTGGACTGAGACAAAAAGCTTTTACAAACGCACTCAAACCCATCTTGTCCTTGTTTAATAATTCAACTTTGCGTTCCGTCCCACGTTCTTGCCACTCTGTATTAGATACCTAAATATTTAAAGAAAAGCTCAAGGCCTATGTCAAGCCAAATCTGGCCTACTACCGCGAAAATCGAAATTCGTAAATTTCGAGGATTTTTCTGTCACTCCAACGAAGGCGTCATTAGAGTGAATGAGACAAATCCTCGAAATTTGCTGATTTCGAAGTTCGCGGTAGGGCCGCTGTTAAAGGTGCGTTCAATCAAACTAAAAGAGCATTCGCTGTTTTAACCTCCCAATCTACGAAATTCGATCGCTACACAAAACGTGATTGGTTGATTTCGTAGAACGGGCGCTAGAACAGCGAATGCTCTTTTGGTTTAAACGCACCTTAAGAACGAAACCGAACATACGAATATGGTTAAACCGGCCTAGAGCATGTCGGGCCATGCTCAGTGTAGGGTTCCGTAGTCATTCAAATAACGGCTGGGCCGATTTGTATATTCAAAATAGTTTTATTTTAAAATATGCTATAAGCCTAATATCGATTTTTTTTTATATTTTTCAAATTAAAAGTTAGAGGGGGAGACACAATTTTTTTTATTCTGAAGCGGTTATATCCGAGAATATTGATTTTAGAAAAAAACTAGGAGCTAAACTACTTCGAACATCTTCAATCACAGATTTCGGGCACTTTTCTGTGACTCCAATGAAGGTGTAATTGGAGTGACAAAGACGCAATCCCGAAATTTACGATTTTCGGCTTATACTGGTGCCTTAGCGCCGCATTTAAATCTACCCTGTAGTGTAACATATTTACACTACATCGTCATTCGTCCGTAATTGGTAAAGTTTTGCCATTAACCAACTTTATAAACAACTTCGGTTGTGCCGTGTGGTTTTGCCGGAAAAGAAAACCGGCTGAACTAAAAACCGAAATACAATTAGACCGAATTACAACCGAAATTTACTTATTCGGGACATGGGAGTTTTACTATGAATTCCTAATAATTTCTGTTATTTATTTAAAGATTTTTAATCTTTTGACCGCCGTGCATATTTCATCGAACGTGCCCTAAAGGTGCGTTCAAACCAAAAGAGCATTCGCTGTTCTATCCCCCGTTCTACGAAATCAACCAATCACGTTTTGTGTAACGATCGAATTTCGTAGAGTGGGGGGTTAGAATAGCGAATGCTCTTTTGGTTTGAACGCACCTTAATATAAAATTGCAACACGGAGATCTGTTGGCCTACTGCGAACTCCGAAGATCGCAAATTTCAGGGATTTGTCTCTGTCATACCAACGAAGGCGTCATTAGAGTGACAGAGACAAATCTCCGAAATTTGTAAAACTTTGGAGTTCGCGTTAGGGCCGCTGATTTGAATGGGACTTATATTGATTTAAACTTTCACGATTATCACTCGTATTTTAACAAACTTGACGAGTCTGCCTGCGACCACGGGTGTAACGTCATGCCCGAAACGTCAGGATATAATTAAACGTAAGTTTACGCGATTAAGACCCGTTTGTCTTTAAAATTTGAATGGGACTTGTTAAATCACAAAAACCAAATCAGACATTTATCTTATTTCATTTAAATGTTTGTATTTTGTGATTAATAAAAACATTACGGGTTAATTTTATGCCCAGAGAACCCTAAAAGCTGTCTCGCTATACAGATATAACGCAGCTAAACCAACAATTACTTTCTACGGTAATTAAAATGCAATTTTCCGACATCTGTCAATTACGAGCGACAATTAAACGATTAGCTTAACACCTCCGCATAATTATACAACGTTAATTAACTGTTTATTGATTTACAGTCAACAGCAGCTAAAGTAAATGAACGAATTTGGCGTTCATGTCATGTTATAGGCCCGTTTCTCAAAAGCTTGTAACTTGTAATACAAGTGGAAGTCTCTTTTTAGGGTTCCCTCTATCTGGCATATTTTTTTTTGTCCGAAACGCTTAGGACATAACAGACTTGGCATAATCTATTTTGGCATAATCTTAATGAGGCAGAAACATCACTTGGCATAAATAACAATATTACGAACATTATTTTGCCCGAAACTATCTTGGCATATTATTATTTAATTTACGCCGAGTGTAGTAAGACAGAAATTACATTTGCATTTTTTTTTTTGGCATAGGTATAGCCACATGTTCGAAACTTATTTTGCATACATTTTTCGTCAGACAGAATTTGTTGTGAGGGTAAAAATTTCTGTAGTGAGCGAGCGAAGCGAGCGAACAAAACCTTCCGGGGCAGATCCGACTCGGATAGGTTAGGTTAGAAGACTAAGGCGGGAGCAAAGGTTATTTTTTTTAGCAACCTAGAAAGTACTCAGCTCAGTAACACAGTAAGTAACCTGCAGAATATGTATTGAAAGGTTGAAATTATTCCTTCTCTGCTATGCTAAAACAAACTATGCCGATACTTTTTATGCACATCCAGATTATGCCTCGTCATAAATAGGAGCATCGAAATTATGCTCATTTAATATTCGAACAACTCAAATCTGCCACAACGAAATATGCTAAAGTTGAGTATGCCACAATAGTTTCTGCACAACGCCCATTATGACTACATAGTTTATGCCTTATGGAATTATGCATAAAAGAAT
This sequence comes from Thaumatotibia leucotreta, assembly GCA_025490895.1. Taxonomy (NCBI): domain Eukaryota; kingdom Metazoa; phylum Arthropoda; class Insecta; order Lepidoptera; family Tortricidae; genus Thaumatotibia; species Thaumatotibia leucotreta. Next base: position 34,694 of record JALPQI010001799.1, on the reverse strand, counting down.
TATACCACAACAGGGTGAACCCTCTTTTTAACATGAGATAAGGACTTTCGCTTGTATTACAAGTTACAAGATTTCGAGAAATATATCCATATCGCAGCGATTGATACGGTCGGAGAAGAGACTTTTTAAAATCAGTCAAAGTATAACGGCTAACTAAAAAACTGCCGCTATAACTAAAAAAAATGTGGAAGATTAAATAAATAAATAAATATCTTGAGACATCGTACACAAATCGACCTAGTCCCACGTTAAGCTCAATTAAGGCTTGTGATGTGGGTACCAGGTGACGATATATATAATAGATACTTAAATACATAGACAGCCATGACCAAGGAACAAATATTTGTGTTAAATAAATACACAAACAATGCCCTCGCCGGGATTCGAACCCGGAACCTCCAGCTTCGTAGGGGCTTGTCCATTAATCACGTCATACTGTATAGGGGAGGGGGAGGTCAAGAAAAAATCACCAATTATCACCATAGGGGAGGGGGGGTCATCGGACAAATCACGTGTAATTTTTTGTTACTCTCGAATCTTTCCGAATCGAATCCCCCCCCCCCCCCTCCCCTAGCCAATATGATGCCCAGAAAATATCACCAAATATCACCATGGGGGATGGGGGGGTCTAAAACAGGCCAAAATCGTATGACGTGATTAATGGACAAGCCCTAGGCAGGGTCACTATTTACCAACTACTGATTTATTTATTTATTTATCTGATAGGACTGTACCAACTGCACAAGGACAACTTTAGCTTTTAATGATATTATCTTTCGTCCAGTCAGTGTCAACGAAAAGCTCCCAATTCTAAAACGTACCAAGTATATACGAAACATAATAATGTATGAGGTTTTATCGTTCCGGCGGTTATACTTAGCGCACGTGGGATGCGTGGCGAGCGTCCAAATTGTTGTTTTTATGTCGCCGTAGTAGGTGATGCGACCTACACATTCGCGTTCTTATATGCAAAGTGTGTGCGGCGAGAATTATGTGAACTTTCAGGGCATCACTTCGTTTCGGTTTGGCTGATCTATCTGTCTCGCTTTGGCTACTGCGAACGCCGCTCTTAAATTTCGGGGATTTGTCCAATTTGTTGAAAAATCGGCAAATTACACAGCGCAATCCCGAAAGAACATTAATCTCCAATTTATAATGTGATAGTAGCTATATAAGTTCACTAAAGTACAACTAGGCCATGTAAAAGTACATTATGATTTTTATTTTTTAGGAAAGTAAACAGGAATATCTAAGTGACAAAGATCGAATAATTCCCGTCTGTAACGCGTAACGACGAATCGTACGCATACAATAAATGAGGAGTGTCTTTTGAAAGGGGCTTAATTGCACTTTGTCATAGAGATTATGTCTCTTATGACAACAGAAAAAATAACGCCCGTCGACAGAGTGGAAATAAGCCCTTTTGAAAAGACACTCATATGTATTCATTTGCGTATCACAGGTCTAAGAATTACTCGCGAGTGTGGAGCGCGCATAACTTCGCGCCAACTTACGCGAACACGTCTCACGTAATGGCTTCCTAAACAAACCAGTACAATTTCGTCAACAACTTATTTATACATTGTCTTCGTATTGCGCAAAACTTACGAACAAATAAAACATGGAAGTTGCGCGCCATACAAAACCTTTCAAAAACGGTCCTTGTCAACTACCGCGGTCTTTGAAATTCGTATATTCCGTGGATTTGTCTTTATCACTCCAAAGAAAGCGTCTTTAGAGCGACAGAGACAAATCCTGTAAATTTGCGGTAGGACTCCGCTGAAATTTCGTTGACTAGTCAGGGATGTCAACTAAGGTGTTTTGCCCCTAAATTTAGGGTGTAAATGGGGACAGAGGGGTTTTTAAGAGGCTTAAAATGTTTAGGGGTACATTTAGGGGTTTTCCATACCATATTTTATTCTTTCTATCTATCGTAAAATGCTATCGAAAATCAGAAAACTTTTACTAGCAAAGTGACGCCTTCTTTGGAATGATCCCTGACTGAGGCACTGGTCTCACCGCGAGCTAGTAAGCTATGGCTATGAACTATCAGCTATAAACACGAACAAAAGATACGACGCACTCCCGTGTAAATAAAAGAGACACGGTGATACTCGCCCGGCGGTGATAGCTGATACCTAGGCGAGTATCGCCGTGTCTCTTTTATTTACACGGGAGTGCGTAGGTATCTTTTGTTCGTGTCTACGCCGATAGCTCATAGCTTAGTAGCTCGAAGTGAGACCAGTGCCTGAATCGGAACCGAGATACGAGCTTTATTTCAAGTAGCTATTTGTTACTTGTTACTGAGTTTTAGTTGTCAGCCTACGAAATGTACTTTCTTACATACTTTTTCAACATGACTAAGTTCTAGCCTTAAATGTTGCAGCATAAGGTCGAATTTCGCCGCTAACTTTGGACTTCTGCTGTTTTGACATTGTGTCATAATGAAAGCCTTTTCGCCTGTCATCGTTGACGTGAATAGGTTAGTTTAATCAACTTGACAGTGTATTCAAGTTCAAACATTCGCCAGTCACCAAATAGACAGCGCGAATAGAAAACTTATTTGTCTAACAATATTATTCAACAAATTAAGTCTTCGTCGGGTTAAAGGCAGAACCAACTATTTAGATGAAGTTGGATTTGACAAATCGTATTTTATGCCAAAGGCTATAGATGTTTTACCGAAATAGTTGGTTCTGCCTTTAAGCCAGCGTTTTGTGCAACAAACGACGATCTCTCTTAATTATGTGCAAACTTTTTAAGAACTCCTTGAACACTCCTTTGCAAATTGAAATCTAAATCAGAAGTAGACTAGACAACCCGTGGTTAGTCAAATACTCTTTAGAAGTAATTGCGGCTGTCATACTCCGAAAAAGTAAACAATAGCACACCCACTCGCCGAGTGTCAAAGAGCACATGCTCCAGTTACTGTCACGACACGCAGAGGCGGTGTCGGGCACATAAAGGTGGATTTACACCAAGCTAGCGAATGCTCATTCTATCCTCACTCTACGACATTCGACCGATACACAAAACTTGATTCGTTGATTTCGTAGAGCGGGGGATAGAATAGCGAATGCTCGTTTGGTCTGAATGTACCTTTAGGAAGAGCGCTATGTCCTGCCCATCTCGGCGCAATTGAACAATTTGTTTTTGGGGGCATTTGTGAGCTGGCGTTAGACGTCCATGTTATATATGGTCGCAGATGCTTACGTATTGTACCAAGGAACAGTGTAAATGGCAGCTCTTATGGTTTGTCTGAGTCGTTTACTCGACTGGTCGTGTCTTGAGTACCGCAACTGGAGCGTGTGCCCTTTCACACCCGGCGTTGCTATTGTGTTTGTGTTTGTTATTCTGACTCATACTCATAATTAAACGATTGCTGGTCTGTGAGGCCAAATAGGTTTTATCGGTCTAGACGATAACCGTTAGCCATAGATTGTTGACATTATGGTCTAATTGGAAATAAAGCATTGTTAAAAAAGGCTAGACCGATTTTGTTCGAAATAGTTTCATTTCAAAGTATTTATGAATAGTAGTAATTCATTATGGTTTTCACATTTTTTGGACCGACGGATCAAAAGTTAATTAGAGGGGGGGGGGGGCACAATTTTTTATTCTGGAGCGATTATGTCCGAAAATAATGACTTAAGAAAAAAAAGTAAGATCCTTATTATTTTTAAAATACCTATTCAACGATACACACACCACCACAGTCACACTATAGGATTACAGATAAATATATAAAACGTCACGTCACATTACGAATATGGGAGGTAATGGAAAAAAAGACTATTTTATTTTACCATTTGTCGGCGAAATTAATATGTATACTTGTAGGTAATTGCATATTTCTAGTACTAACGGGCACTGAGCTATGCTGCGGACAGACAGACGGACAAAGCGAAACTATAAAGGTTCCTTGTGTATTACGGAACCCTAAAAAACTACGGTTAATAAAGCTAGATCATAACTCGCTATAGTATAATCAATTCAAATGTACAGTCAAGTGCAAAAATATGTATCGAAACAATCCTCTCATAAATATAGTATACGACGTTCTTATTACACAGAATTAAGTGCACTGGGACATATTTTTTGGCATTTTAACACGTTCGCCTCCGGTACTGTTTCACTAAGTGCTTATACTATGCCGATCGAAATTATCTGATAGAAATCCTATGCAAGTGACACGCATGTGTAACCGAAAAGATTGTACTCCTATGGCAGCGACACAGCACTTGTGTCCAAAACGTTCGTATTTCTAATTTTCTATGCCACTGGCATAGGAGTGAGAACTTGATTAATGCTAGTGGCATAAGAATAAGATTACTTTGATCATGTATGTGTGTCACTGGCATAGGAGTACAGTTTTTTCGGTCACATATGCGTGTCACCCGCATCGAACGTGTTAATATACCTACACCTTATTTTGCCTTTGACTGTAACCGATTCAAATGATGGACAATAATATAATTTGTATAATATTAAGCTCATGGCCAATTTTACGGCCATGACAGCCATTGGCTATCTAGATAATTTTTCTGGGCAGTAGAGTTGAAAATCGTATATTATATGTAAGTGAGTTTAGTGAAACGTCCCACTTTGTCGTTTACTATAAAGCCGCTTTGTCGGTTTATTCATATGAAGATACAAGTAAATCTCGTCTTTAGGGTAAGCGATAAAGTGGGACGTTTTACTAAAAACTAACACAATTACAAATCGATTTTGCATAAATAGATTTTAAACATTTTAATAGTTCACAGCATATGCTTGTCCTAGATACCCATTCTTATATCGAATCGATATTCGCTATCGACAACTTAAATATCAGAAAGTTCGTAACCTAACGGCAGTTTGGCGAACTTTCATCCAGCGGGCGTGGTAAACAGTTTTTTGGCAATTATTACTTTTATTGCGATTTATAATGAGAATACCGCAACCACTAGTACAATGTGTTGCAAAAACCTGAGAAACTGTTTGGATACAATGTCGAGTCAAAAATACACTTTCATATCAAGCATACTCCATTCCAATTACCATGGCCCGATGTCACTTGAAAGTTGTAAGTGGCATCGGGCCATGGTATTTGAAATGGAGTATACATTTCTCTGCTAGATGTAAGTACGTATACATAAGTACATACCTGACAGATTAAAAATATGTTATCTGGGAAATGCCCTTTTCCCGTGGATGGCGCTTTTGGCGTTATGTTGGTAAGATCATTAATTCGTCGGTTGACAATCAAAACTCACTAAGTAACAAATACCTACTCGAAATAAAGCTCGTATCTCAGTTCCGATGCAGTACAGACATAAGACGTTGCTAAGAGTAGTGACAGTTTTTATAATGACTTTTGCTTGTCAGCCGACAAATATAAACAACTCCGCGAGACGTAAGCACAATGACATACATTTAAAAGGAACCCCGTGTACCCATACATAGTTTACCATATCTAGTAATACATATAAAAATACGCAGTGTAACTATACGAGTAATAATTGACGATTTATATTATACACTAAACAATTTGGCGTTGATTCGCCAGGTTTTTGTGGTTTGCAGCCGAGCGTCAGTGTACTGCCGGCCTAAATACCGTTAGATAAATTGCCTTGGGAACGTACGATTATTATACCTTTGACTTGTTTTTTTTAACACCTTCGCTGCGGCAATTAGCTTAACTTTTTAAATAATAAATGAAATTATTTCTTTAACGTGTAGTTTTTTTCTGGTATGCCAAAAAGAAATTTAAAAAATGTATGTTAAGGTACTAAAAAGGTAGTAAATATTACACGGATAAAAACTACCAGTGTTGCCTCGTACTATGAAAAAAAAATGGTCCACACATCCTGACGTCAGAATGTCTGTCCACTTTATTTACACGTTTTTATGCCGTCAATCGAGGTACTAAACAAATGAAGTTAGGTACCAAATAGTAGCAATTAGGTATTATATTTTTGGATGTTCTGAACATCAAGTATCTTTACTGGTCCAGGGGTTCTAACGCTTACCTAATACGTACATACGCAATATACGCCATTATACGCGTAGGCTATGGAGAGGCCGTTGTCCAGCAATGGACTCATGTAAGCTGATGGCGAAAAGTGAGTGGCCTTCCATCAGGAGTGTGCCAAGGAATCGGACGGTCGGATTAATCCTGGCTAAGATGCGGGACTTTCGGGAACCACGAACGAAGTGTTGCCTCTCTCTCGCACTTGTGAATTCGTACGTAAGTGTGACAGGAAGGCAAAAGCAACAGGATTGGAGGCTGAAATAGGGCTGCCTCACTGTAACTATAGCTTGGACAAGACGTAGTGTTCAAATCATACAGGCCTTGTCTCAGGGGTGTGCCAAACCGGTCGGACGGGTCAAATCCATCCTTAGATTCGCGAGTCGTCATACTGGTTGGCTGAACCAGGGATGCCACCTCTATGTAGCCATTAATTTCCATGAATATTGAATGTATTTAATACTTATGATCAGTAAACATTGGGACAGTAAAAAAAGTCAGAAAGTAAATCAAGTTATAGATAAACACGGCTTATAATAAGTCGGTATTTAAAATACATTGGTAGCTTTAAAACACTTAGTAAGCTTATAAATTATTAATTCAGCTCGCTTTGGGATATTGATTATTTTATTTGTAAACACAGTTTTTGTATCGTGAATAAAAAGTATTGTAAAGGAAACTGCGATTCACCGGTTGGCAGTTTAAATTATATTCAAATTCACAATAACTCAATGTACTTTTTAAATTACAATAGAAAACAGTTTTTTTCGGATTTAACGTAATAAATACATATTACAATATAAATACGTAAATCAAAATACTCGTTCAAAATCTCCTTTTAGGTGTCTTAGACTGGTTGATAAGAATAAGTAATCTATACAATTTTAAGTCCATTAACTTATTGAAATGCAAATTAGCAAAATTAGTTTATTAAAAAAACCCAGTTTTGACAACCCTATTGTTATTTTTTTACCTAGTATGCTGAAAAGTAGATGACTGGATATGCTAAATCAGACCGAGGAGCGAGGATCGCGCAAGGTCAGCGCGTGGTTGTCAAACGTAACCTAGACACAGTTGACAACCCTAATGAACATGGTAATATGAATTGCATAAGTGCAGTTACCCAACATTTTGTGAACCTTGCTATTCGGCCCACGTAATGATGATATTTGACAACCTATGTCTTGTTAGATCGACGTATGAGTGAGTATCTAATACAATCAAATTAGGGCATAGTATAGGAAATATTGTAGTGCCCCTCAGGGTTTCATAGCTGGACACATAGAATGTATTACCTCATCTTGTATTACCTATGAAAACAATAAACATTACTGATTACTGATTAGCTTAAGGCTGAGCCACACCGGCTGCATGTGCAGACTGGATGATGGGCGGCAGCGTCATTAATGTTATCATAGTCTACACACTAGTACGATCGCCAATCCGCTTGCCCAGCGTGGCGATATGCAAATTTCTAGTGGTAGGCGGGGGTGAACTGTTTTCATAGTAAATGTCACGTGATACATGTCATTTAGTGGTCATTAAGCTATGCTGCGGACATAGGGATTGCAATCCAGCAGTGTTTTCAATCCAGCTGGATTTTTGCTGGATCGGCGTCAATCCAGCTGGATCCAGCGCGAATCCAGCAGGTAGGAAAAATACCAAAAAAAAAACGTTTTTTTGCAATGAAACAGGTTAATTATTAATTATAATATTCAATGGTTTAAAAGGGAGGACAATAACGCGTAATTTTTTGCGAATTATATACCTAAAAAAAACTTCAAAAATAAAATAATAAAGAAATTAAAAGACACGACTGCCGTTTTAAGCTAATTGAGAAGTGATAAATTATTCCCTTTTCAGCTTAATTCTTGTGAGCGTATCTACATATAGGCGCTTGTCTTATTACTATAATATTTTCTTTCGATTGAAGTCGGGGAACTTTTTGTTTTATTTTTTAATCATTTTATTTATTTGAAACGTTTTAGTGTTTTACCCCTTAGTTTAAAATTGGATAGAATTTCAAAAACCGACTCCGTAGAGGGCTGAAACTTCGCTCCGAGGACGACCCGTCATATCATCATCTGAAAAATCGCTCTACCTTAGCCCCGTCACCTCACTTGAAGTTTTCAAACTAATTAAATGTCTCAAAAATAAAAGAAGTTTTGGCCAAGATGAGTTGCCAGTACCCTAATCCCTATTTAGTAAGAAAATGCGCTGAAGAGTTAACCCCTCCTACCTATGACACTTCTCATTAACCAGTCTTTTACAGAAGGAACAGTCCCAGATCTCCTTAAAATGTCCGTTATTAAACATGTAGGCCCTCCCTTCTAAATTTTTTTTCTAAATTTTTGAAATCGCTATGTCGAACCGATTTTTTTTTTGTGAAAAGTTTAAAATATGTATTTAAAGATTCTCTAAACGGTTTCCGAAAAGGTCGCTCAACATCGTCAGCAGTTTTCAAGTACACAAACGAAGTTTTAAACAAAATAAATGACAGAAAATATGCTATTGGTATGTTGCTAGTTGCTAGGTAGGTATGAGCAAATCTTATGATTGTGTTTTATATGATATTTTATTGCAAAAAATATTTGGAATAGGTATTAGAGGCTCAGCTCACAATTGGTTCATACTAGGGCTACCGGTATCCGTGTTACCCGCAGACACGTGTACACGAATCCTTAGCACCGGCGGTACTAAGAACCCGAACGACACGAAACGCCAAGAAACGTTTCCAACTTAGAAACGTTTCCAAGCGCGGGTCCGCGGATCTACTTAGAAACTTTTCCAAGCTTGAGTCTTGCGGATCCATTACAATTGAATATTCGAAAAACCTATGTTTTTATTAGTAAATAGTCTGAAACAAAAAAATACCTACTGAAAAATTCGCAGTTTTTTACGAATTACGCAGCTAGAAATTTTCTTTGTTGCAGGTTAAGTGCGGTTCAATACTTTGTTCAAATATAAAATCGTACCTATATTTTAGATTGCCACTGCCACTACACATTGAGGGCGGATCAGACACAGGTACTCGGGTATCCGTGTCTTAATTACACGGTTCCTAATTAAACGTTTCCAACGGGTAAGAATCCCGTTTCCCGGTAGCAAAGAAACGGGTACACGAAACCCGGACACGACCGAGAGCCCTAGTTCATACCATACCTTAATAAGGTACCTAAGGACCTGTAGGTCGTACACAATGCGTTGAAATAGAATATCAATATCACAACTACATCACAGGTACCATACAAATATTTAAATCAGATAAAACACAATATTACTCGATCTATACCCAAGGCAGTGTTCTCGGTTGTGTTTTATTTTTAATCTATATAATAAATGATCTGCCTAAATGTATAGATAAATTTTGTACTCTTTTTGCTGACAACATAATATCTGTAATTCAACTTTGAAACAATCAATTAGATTTAAATAATAGCTTAAATACAACCATTCAAAATATCGTAACCTGGTCGGATGATCACAATTTAAAGCTTAATTTCAATAAAACCAAACTCATGCAATTTAGACCCAACCAAAAACGTAGCATAAACATAGATTTCTCATTCCGAAGCACTACATTAGAATCTGTCCACTCTTTCCCACTTTTAACCATACACATTGTTTCAACCATAAATTGGAAGGAGCACACGTATTATTAGCCACGGCCGCCTAGGACTAAGCGCGGGATCGCGGAACCGTTTCAAACACGACGTAAAATAAGTTTATGTAAAGTTGATTATGCATTTTTTTGGTGAATTTTAATTGCGGATCCGCAGCGCTGGATCCAGCACTGGCTGCTGGATCCAGCAGACCGTAAAATGCGCTGGATCCAGCTGGATTGCTGGATGCTGGATCCAGCAATTGCAATCCCTATGCGGACATAAGGGCCCTAAAAACTTACCACTTACCTCCTAATGCATTCATACACATAGGTTTTAGGAGAGTTCTATGTTCAGCAGTGGACTGAGATAGGCTGACGTAAATTATGTGACAGACGGATGGCAATAGCGAGATCAGCTATGGATAAGCTTAAGAAAGTCTGGCGAAACCGAAACATAACAAAGGCAACGAAAATTCGACTGGTCAGATCCCTAGAGTTTCCTGTATTTCTATACACCGCGGAGACTTGGACAATGGACACTGAGAGAGAGTAGGAGACCAGGCAGGCAGAGTGAGAGGCGAAACATCGATGCACTTGAAATGTGGTGCTGGAAAAGAATGCTCCGAATATCATGGACTGAGTTCCGCACCAACATTTCCATTCTCCAGGAGTTAAATATTGGGCAGCGCTTATCCTCTGTGGTTAAGTCCAGAATCCTCTCTTTCTTCGGGCATATAGCAAGACGCGGAGAGCTTTCCATCGAGCGGCTTGTAGTTCAAGGCAGGGTTGAGGGCAACAGACCACGCGGTCGGTCCCCCATGAGGTGGACCGACCTGATCAAATCTGTTACACACCCGTGCACGAAAATACTAGACGCGCAGCTGTGAGAGAAGATTGGCGCCGGGTGGTGAAGCTCGCTACTCAAGATTCGACGGCCACGACCACTCTGCCAAGAGTGTAGCGACAAAGAAGAGAGATATTATGTGAAGATAATCTAATAGTACTTAACATTTTTACCGACTAACGAAAATTAAGTTGAACAACTTCTCTTATATTTCCGAATATTTAATACAATCGCTAAGTTTTGCCTAATTATATGAATTATACAAATTATTATAACAGGCGTAAACTGCAGTTATAGTAATTAACGGCGTCTTAAGCAATTACCCGCACATTCGCTTGAAGGTAAACAATGGGCACTAATTGCTACTTTCTATATTATAATAAAATAAAACTTCATTATAAATCAAGCAGCATTTTTTATGGAATAGGTAAATATTACAAGTGCGATGCCGACCTTTAAGATGGGAATACGCTCTTTTCTTAAAGATTTGAAGATCGTAATGTGAACGTGAACATATAGGTAAATTTCCGAGAGCATAAATAAATATCATAGGCTAAACTTACAGAAATCGGGTTATTCCCACCTGTTACCACCAGAGTACTTGGTAGTAACTACTGGGATTATTTTTTCCACTAGTTACCACAAATTCTTTTTCCCAGTAGTTACCACCAATTAGTTTGGTGGTAACAGTTGGGAATTTTAATTCCCAGTTGTTCCCAGTGGTAACAGGTAACAAAAAAAATCCCAGTTGTTACCACTGGTGTCAAGTTGGTGGTAACAGGTGGGAATAACCCCAGAAATCAGAGCTATTTATGTCATAGAACTCCTATAACAGTGACACCCGTGTGTGACCGAAAAGATTCTGAAATGTGAACATTTTTGACACAAGTGTTGTGTCAAAAATGTTCATATTTCTGTGCCACTGGCATAGGAGTAAGAACTTGATTTATATGCTAGTGGAATAGGAAAATGATTTTTTTGATCACGTATGTGTGTTATTGGCGGAAAACCATACGTGCGAGAGGGAGTTCCGATATCGGCCTCTCGCCCCAACTTATACATTAGGTCGCTGCCGGTCGCCTAAAGATACAAGTTGGCAGCCGACCGCACGCAGCGCCAGCAGACGACATGTCGTCGCTTCATGTCGTCGCGACACGTCGTTGCGTCCTGTCGCTGCAGTCATGATTTCGATCCCGACTGCAGACGACAACTGCAGATGGCATCCAGTTGATTCCGAGCGGTCCGTGAAACAAGATGACGTCTGACGTCTTTTATTAGAAGAGGAAGAAGACGATGATGACTTGCTTTTATTATACAGAAAAAGACGACAAGCCACATGTCCTATGATTAAATGCAGAGCAAGTGAGGGAACTTATTCAATACTGATCAAAAACCATTTGAAAAGCGATATGAAAGAATTCAGAGAGTATTGTCGTTTAAATGTAAAACAGTTCGATTTTATACTAAGTTCAATCAGAGAAGAAATCGAGCAAATGAAAATAAATGCCATAAATATCGCGGCGTCAGCGACACTACTGATCTGCGGTCGGGCGACACTGCCGTCTGCCGCTCGGCGACGCGTCGCTAGCTTCATGTCGCTAACTACGGAGGGAATTTCATAGAAATACATAGAAACCAGTAGTGTCGTTGCGACACGTCGTCTGCAGTTGTCGCCTGCGGTCGGCTGCGAACTCGTACCTTTAGACCAATGTCGTGGCCAGGCCACAACGCAAACGTGGCAAACCCATTGCGTTTTTAGCGTGCGTCTAACGCAGCGCAACGTTGCGATTATTGCACAAAGCAACCCAGCGTTTTAATACGAATTAAACAAAACCCGATTGGGGAGTTTGGGACGTACCGTGAGGGCAATAGTCTAGTAAATGGAATTACTTGGTAAATAGAGTTATAACATAACTAATTGCATAGCAACAAGGCGAGGCCTTTAAGTACAGTCGGGTTTGTAAATATTACGAGTGAGTCATTCGTCATTCTAAGCAAATATCGAAATTTAATCCAAATTAACCCCATTTTTTTAAGCCCAGCGTGGCGATTATGGGCATTTACCTCCTAATGTGTCAATACGCATAGTTAATAGGAGATGCCTACGTCCAGGCTCCAATTTCACCACATTGACAAGTGCTACAATTGTAAATTTACTGTTTCTCCATACGAGGGCGTCTATACTATAGACTACAGTTACCGCTTACAATAGGAAGGACCGTGTGTTTGTTTGCCACCAACATAATTTTTTTGCGAAGCAAAATTACAATTGTCACAAAAAATACGACAATTGTAGCGAAATTCCGACATATGCCGAACCTCATGTCAAGATTTAATGAAAATTGTACTAAACTTTGCGACAATTGTCACGGGTTTCGGAAAATATAAAAAAAGTAGTTTATTAACGATATATAACTTTATTAGTAATAAGTTTATGTTGGTGGCAAACGAGCACATGGACCGTCCGATAGTAATCGGTAGCCGTAGCCTACGGAGGCCTGTGACGTCAGTAACAGTGATATTTTACAATTGTCAGACTTGTAATTATGGTGAAATGGCGACTGTGGTTTCAAAAAGCAGGTGAAACACCTTGTTTAACAATATGTTAGAAGTTTAAAAATAAACTATAACAGCAATATCCTTTTATGTAACATAAATGCTCTTGATAATTATGTTTTCCCCGCCACTGTCATCCGCTATAAAGCGAGCCTTATATGACTTGTCTATTTACTGCGTGACGTCATAAGCATATAAGCTAAGTTGCCATGTAAACAAGATTGCAACTAAGCACTGTAAAGTACTGCACGTAATCTTTCTATGAATAGGACCTAACATCTTAAATCTTGACAAACTCTTTTTTATGACAGCTAATTAGGACATTGTGCATCAAGGGAGGTAAGTACGGATTGTACGGAATTACTAACGAGAGTGTTAGAAGCCCGACGCCGTTAGGTGGAGGGCTTTTATGACTCGAGTTGATATTCCGCTTACCGACAAAAAAATAAGTTTTAAGACATAATATAATTAAACGACGTACTGAAATTTCTATTACTCCCTCGAGAATTTCACTTTTCTATTACTCCCGCTACGCACGCAAGCAATGGCGCACTTTTCATCACACTTGCTGTCTAAGCGTGCACTTAATTAAAGAAATATCTGGATTATTATCACAGTAGAGTCAGGATTTTTATCAGGATAATTCATTTTTACTTATGCCAAGTTGACAACTCTATCTGTGGTGTACAACAAAAACACTATAAAACTTCATTAGATAAATGAGTTCGTTGAAAAGGCAACTTTTTTCGCTACTCGCGTAAACCATTTTTTATTAACTGTACTTTTTACTAACTTTATCTAGTTAGTTAGCGTGTTTGAATTAGTTAAAAAGCTTATATTTGATTAGAACGTGACTAGCTGATATATCAGGCTTTTGGTGTGAAAAGATCCTATGTGTGCGTAGACTTCAGCCACATATTCCGTTTCTGTACTTGACAGGGCCACATATAAGTCAGAACTAAAGCGCCAGGGGAAATCATGTTGGATTGGAATAACTCGTTTCTAGTGGAAAATATATATATTGACTGGCTATCACTACATATTATACAGGGTGTTTGTTATGTCATTAGCCAAATTTGGATATGTCATTCGCGATCACCAGTATACAACATTTTTGAAAAAAAAAGTGACACTTTTTTTTAGTTTTTTTTCCCGTTTTTTATCCGACAAAAACATAATTTGTGGTCACTAGGCAAGTTTGTTTCAATCCGTGCGATTCGATGGCAGACAAAAGGGTAGCAGGTTTGAGTAGTCAAGTCTTAGCCAATCAGGAGTTCATCACAAGCACCGATCAGCCGACGTCACTCACCCCACCATCGGCACTAAACAATGAATAAAATGTCCTAACTACATGCACACACGATTGTTATTTGATTAAAACTGCCCAATTGCATACCTACCTGTACCTGCTCGTCGTCATCAACAATTCAATTTGCTTAGAGGGTGCATTAGAATCGATATCTGAGGTAAACCAGTACGCGTTTGTATGACGGAACATTTAAGTTACTCCGTTCTTAAGGTCAAATTATGCTGGCTCGGCTGATCGCAAGATGCCATGTGCCATTTGTACAGCACTCTGTAAACAAAGAAGGAGCGCGCTTGCGTCAACGCGCTCGAGTCAAACTACCCTCAGATCGGCGCGCATCTCAAAATACCCTCATTATTAGTACTGTATGCGATAGACTGATAATGCTGTCTCGTGTGATTTACCTGCAAGTTAAGCTCCACCTCCATTCCCCACCACGCGTAGGAAACTTGTTACTTACGTACGTTATAACGCATTGAATTAGTTACCTTATGCGGGTTAATTAAAGTTGCAAACTCAAACACCCTTTCCAATCTGATTTGGCAGTTATGAGATGGTGGGGCAATACGCAAAGTAAGCAAGTGATCATAGTGACCAAACATTCGTTAGATAATGGGATTAAAACAAAAATCTATAACAAAAAGGATAATGAAAAATGGATTATTTTTGTTTTACCAAATATTTTTTTACACCTTTACCCAACACATATTGCAATATGGCTAATGATATAAAAAACACCCTGTATGCAAAAAGATGATGTTGAGCTTTCCATTCGATAAAATATCGTTAGTTGGTATGTCAATTCATAATCCAGAGCAGAAATTAATTAATATTATACTGACGTTTTTATTGGGATTCTCGCGTTATGTTATTTTAATAACCATGTTTTTTATTTAGATACGGCTAGTAATGTACTTAAATTATATTATTAGCGACCAGGGAATCACTCTAGTTTTAAAGATTTAAGCCTGAGCCACACCGAATGTATGTAAAACTGAATTATGAATTGTTATGTCTCTGTATTAGGGGTTATAAAAATATTTACACAGTGTATTATTATACAGGGACTGTTTATGTACTGATATAGGATCCGGGGTCGTGAGATAAGCGGGCGTGTGTCATTTACTTATTCCCAATGGTGGTATGAGTCGAGGACCTGTAGAACCATATTTCACTATAGCATAACTTACCTGACGCTTGTTTATGTCAGTTGTAGTTTGTAGTAGCAGGTATATCACTTTATTGTAAGTCAAGTGCAAAAACATGTATCGAAAGAATCATCTCATTGATTATGTTCTTATTTATTACACAAACAAAGTGCACTCCATTTTTGAGCATGTTTATACTCTTTACTTGCCAGCGTGGCGATTATGGGCATTTACCTCCTAATGCGTCTATACGCATAGTTAAAAGGAGAGGCCTACGTCCAGCTGTGGACTAACATAGGCTGATGATGATAGGGACTATACAAAGTGTACAAAAGTGCCACAGATGTAACCTTTAACGGCTTTAACAAGCAACTAAATATGCAAAGATGGATCCACTTTATGTTGGCAGTTCGACTCGCAAAAACTTGATAAGAATGTTAGGCGCGGCGCCTCTATACACCATTTTACCGTGACCTCCGATTACATACACTCGTCATGGACCGAGAGGTCATTACACTATCGTCTGTGGTTAAGATAAAATGTTTTCATTTAGGTAGAGGTAAATATATCGATACATTACGATATCGCTTGGTCATATGATTGCTATCGCCGTAGACAGCCGTGTTTCACTTGCACTAAGCTTATCTAGGAAATGCGATAAACACCATACATTTTGTGTAACATAGCCCACATAGGTAACTGATGTCTAATATATACCTGAGTTTTAAAACTTTTAAATCATCACATCACATCATCAGACAATTACTGCCCACAGCTAGAGATATGGTTCTCCTATTAGTTATGCGTATGTATGCATTAGGAAGTAAATGGGGCATTTTTTTCAAAGTAGCCCCCCCCCCCCCCACTTTTTTTGGATTTGGTTTGCTTTTAATATTATTTCCACTCAGAATCGTGAGCTCTTTCGATCCTGAAAGGAGAACATTTTTGTACCAAAGTTTTTTTTCCATTTGGTTACCATTTTTCGATTTATGCGTCGTTGGACTAAAAGTAAATATGGCGATATATAAAAATGTCCACTTGCTTAAATTCGGGCGTATAAAATTTTGACGAAGTATAAAAATGTTCACCTGTATATTAGACCAAATATAAACATGTTGCGACACTAGACTAAAAGTAAATATGGCAATGTATAAAAATGTCCACTTGCATAAGTTCGGGCGTATATAATTTTGACGAAGTATAAAAATGTCCACCTGTATATGATTGTTGGTGGTGATGAATTTGATCCGTATATGTATTATTATAATCCTGGACCTATAGTAAAGAAAGTAGTCATTTTTATATTCAGACTTGATTAGACTTAGACATTTGTACACTTTGAAAGTAGTCATTTTTATATTTCGACTTGATAAGACATTAACATTTTTATAATTTGATAGTAGTCATTTTTATATTCCGACTTGATAAGACTTAAGCATTCTAAAGTATTGGCTTTCTAACACTCGTACCAATTTTATTTTATATGTAGACATTTTTATACATCGCCATATTTACTTTTAGTCCAACGACGCATAAATCCATTTTTCACAGATTTTGTAGAACCGGTCATTGTGGTAATCTTTGGGGGAAACCTATGTTCAGCAGGAGCATTCCACGGTCTCGTGCGGGACATTTGTACGATGATTTTAAACTTTGTGTTACTGTAAATCACGCAAAAATTAACATATTTTAAAAAATACAGAATGTGGTGATAAAATGGACCTTAACCTACAAGATGATATAATATTCTGAAGAACTAAACCAGTATTATATGAATTCTCGACACCCGACTCAAAGTCGCGTGCGGGACAGCCAATCCACCGCCCTTTGTTATGTGGTTATTCAAATTGATATTTCAGCGAATTGAACACACCGAT
Source organism: Thaumatotibia leucotreta (assembly GCA_025490895.1). NCBI lineage: Eukaryota > Metazoa > Arthropoda > Insecta > Lepidoptera > Tortricidae > Thaumatotibia > Thaumatotibia leucotreta. The sequence goes on along the minus strand of JALPQI010001799.1, from coordinate 17,349 downwards.
TATGACATTTTTTTTTATTATAGTTAACGTAATAACACTTAGCATATTTCCGCAAATAAAACAAAAAATACATATTAGAATTATTTTATATAAAATAAAGATTGCAGAATCTCGTGCGGGACAGGTTAGACTCGTGCGGGACGAGTACGATTGAGGTGAAAAATAAATGGATAAATACAAGTTTTATGTAGTAACTAAGTAATAATTTCACAATCTAAGTTATGTTAAATAGAAAATTACAAATTAAAAGTTGTAAATTCCTCACAAACTGGATTTTTCTTTGCTTTAAATATTTGAGTAACACGTGATGACGTGAAATTTTGAAATTCCCTGAATACTCGTAGGTTTGACTTTGGCCCACGGTTTAATTTAATTTTTTTTTGTGTTATTTCTGACTGAGGTACCTATATAAAAAATCTTAGTTGTTTTGATTACTTCTGATGCAACTTTGAAGAAATCTTCAGCAGACTGTATAGCGCGAATGTCCTGAGCTTGACTGAGCATCTTCTCCCTTACCAATCTCTTCAAATTGCCCCCTACTCCATATACGACACCTTTTCCATGCGAGGTCTTCATCGACACATTCCAAATCACTCCTCATCTCTTCAGCAAGTTTTATATTGTAACGATGACAAAGTCCTTTTATAACGTAATCACGCTGTTTAGGCGAAGACGGTAGACTTCGAACAGCTTTTAAGGTGGCCTTTGATGCTGTCTGTGGACATCTGGGGCCCATTTCTCAAAAGCTTGTAAATTGTAACTTGTGAAAGTCTCTTTTTGACACTATTAATTAGATAAGGACTTCCGCTTGTACCTATTACAAGTTACAAGCTTTCGAGAAATCGGCCCCTGTACAGAGATTGGGTTATAGGGCTTTCTTTAACCGTTTTGAATTACTTACGTAATTTTTTTTTTATGAAATCGGGGTATCTTAATTTTCATTTTTCGCGATATTTTTTATTAAAAGCCGCTCTATCACTTGGCGTTTTGTAGAAAAAAATAAGCAGTTTCAGTAAAAACAGCAATTATCACTTGTGCTTGCAAAAGATCGCGTGCGGGACAATAACTTTAAACTCACTTTAAATATGTATTACTCAGATGAATACTAAATCTTGTACTATATCTTATTACCGCTAATAAACACTGTTTAGTCATGCAACATAAATAATCCTGGAACACTTTTTACACAAAAAATATTTACTTAAAGTCATAGAAACTCGTGCGGGACAGCTGTAGATTGGGTATATTTAGTTCTATGCTCTATCAGAAACAAACAAGAGAACTTGAATAAATATATTTAAATGTCAAATAGAACATACTTTCTACCTCGACATATCATTAAAGTATGTATAGCATGCCAGAAAGTCGCCAAAATGGTCTGTGAAATAAGAGCCTTCAAGACTGTTAACAAAGTAAATGAATAGTGTTTTTCTGAAAGACTCATAAGAAACGTGTCAACATGTTTTTTTACTTTGACGTATTATAATTTAAAAATCTGTATAGTGGTCTATTATTTAGCAATACTATTAATAATTAAACATAACTGTTAAAAAGCGGTGCTGTGGTTGTTATTTCCATGGAATGCTCCAGCATGTCTTTAAGCTGATATGATGATGGTAATGATTTTCACATAATTAAATTCACAAAATGATTTCATAGGTTAAAGTAAGTACTTCTGATTACAAAACCTAGGCATAAACTTCCAAGCAATAACTACCAGCTTTCACAACAGGCATTGTTCTTTCACTAAACAACATGCTAAGTGGCCAAACATCCTTCTTTGCCTCGTGAGCTGGAACATAAACGTGGATGTCTAACGTAAGTTCAAAAATGGCCTCTAAAACTATGGGTGGTGATAGTGGGAAGGACAGCACTTCTTATAACACCAAGCATACACCATGTTTTTATTGATTACTGTTAAATTAAAGGGAAGCCTATTAGACGTGTGCGCCGCGCCGGCGTCACGCCGCCGCCGTCCTTTTTCGCCACGCCGCCGCCGCCGACTAATGGTCGGCGTGAAATCGGCGTGGCCTTGACTGAATAACAGACTTATTTATTCTTCTTATGGGTTAATTACTAAATACTAAGCTTCGTATTTGCTTTATGTATTTACATAATGCTCTTATACAGGAAATAAAATATCAGCCTATAGAGTGTCATCACTCATTAAACGTACAATACTTAGGCTCGACGATATCCAGTCCAAGCCGATTTCGCTTTTTGCAGAAGCAATGACAAATTATACAGAAGACCGAGAGGTATAACTTGCCCCCGTGGTTAACGTTCGTGGCCTATGAATCATTTGAATCGATCGAGATACACTATATCCAGCGGTACCAAGTAGACTTTTCCTCATTGTGCCGATACCACAATGCCGGTCATCAACGTCTCTTTTACGATCTTTCGACAACGGCCCCGATCTTTGGCAGCGTGCGGTCCACAGCAACCTGAATGTTGAGTGTGGTGCGTTCCTGAGACAATAAATTTTTGCAGGTCTTCCATGTTTGTGGTCTATGTGTCCAAAGAACAAGTAACCAACAAACAGTAGAACAAGTAAGCCAAGTAGACTACCGGTCATCTCTCCTAGCCGTTTATTCGGCCACAGTGACTATTTTTCAGTGCTGAGAGCGTCGCTGGTGCGCTCTCAAGTGACTGACATAGCCAATATTTGCAGCGAATACACGGCCGCATTCGCTGCTAGTCATTACTCCTCCAACGTAATTATATTGTATGGCCGCTGGTGGTCAGACCTTCAGCTCGTCGAGCTTAGCGTCAAGTTCTGTACGACGAGCTATTTCAAAAGCACGTACGTGTGTGTGTACAGCTGGTCTCCACCACTCTCGTCGTCCCGCAGCCATTGTCTCCCATTGAGATAGATTTATGTTAGCCCTCTTCATGTGACGCTACAGCACATCTTTATACCGCAAAAACTGACCGCCGTCCACGTTTTCCGTTTTGCAGTTCGCAGTAAAAGATGCGCTTTGCCATTCTGTCATTGGACATACGGGAGACATGTCCACACCACCGCAGCTGCCGCTTCATTAAATAAGCCTCAATTCCAGCAACATTAGCCTTTCTGAGAACCTCAGTGTTTCTAACACGGTTCGACCAGTGGATTCCCAAAATATTGCGGAGGCATTTTAGATGGAAAGAATCTAACGAGCGGATATGCTTGCGGTACAAGCACCACGTTTCCGAGGTATACAGCGAATTTGGCAGCACAATTGCCATGTATACAGCTACCTTAGTAGAGAGACATAAAGTGGTGAGACCGGAACAGTCAGAACATCCTAGTACGAAGTTGCAGCAGCACCGATTTGCAGCAGCAGTTCACTTCGTTATCAAGGTGACTAAGACTACCGGTAATTATATTGTAGCGTCCAGTTCGTCTCCAAGACCGGTATTCGAAACCCATGCCATTGCAGCGAGGAATATCCATACCATTGCAGTATGTCAAAACTGTGTTTGGTTGCTTTAAGAGATGTGTTCAAGATTTTGGTCTGGAAAGGGCTTTGTCATCAACATCAATAGTGAGAATATCAGTTATACCACCCACGTTCGTTTCGCCCACTATAAAGTAATTACGGCTGAAACCTTGGAGAACTTGAGCACTATACTCATTGATGTCTGTAGAGCCCCTGAATGCGTTGGGCTTAAGATACAACGAAGATTAAAAAAGACCATATGAAATATCTAGAATTTGTGATACAAACTCTAGTCAAGATCTAAGCTCAACGTCGACAAATATGTGTACCGGAGACAGACAGCTAGTCCAGTTGGGTGGATCTAACTTTGAGAAAAAGGTCAATAGTAAAGTAGTGCCGGTCAGCACAATATCTTCTCATTCAATATCCCGAGTATATTTCTTTCTAAGCGAAATTTTTCGACCAAGTGTTACTTACGGCTCTAAAACGTGGTAGGTAACTATGGGCTTAGTAAAAAGATAACTCAATGAGGTATTTAATTGATGGAAAGAGGAGTTCCCTACGAGATTGAAATAGGAATGGTTGAGAGCCGTAGAATAACTGAAAGCACTAACGTAGCTCAAAAAATGTGTGACCTGAAGTGGCAGCGGGCTGGACATATTGCTCGCAAAATTACCGTTTGGGGCAAGCATAAACTTGTCGAAGCAGCATAGGAAAGCTCCAAATAAGATGGACCGGTGACCTGGCAAAGATAGGTGGAATCTATTGGATGTGGGCTGCGCACTATTTATCCTTATGGCATGCTATGATAGGGGATTTAGGGACCTAATGTCCATCGGCAGATAATACGTATCATTACATTAATCATCATATAACGAAGATGAATAGAGTTAGTTCAGTTCAAGCCTAGTTATTGTTGGAAATACATATTATATTAAGACTTGTCCACGAAATAAAGTAGACATTGCCGTATAACTCTTTTTTTTTAATGAGACCATACCTTTGGGTCATTTAGTAGGCCTTTTTACCATTTTGGGTCATTTAGTTTCCCAATGGGTCTTAACTAAATTACAATAATAAACTGTGAATCTCGTGTCTAGAATTTAAATTAACTAAAGTCTAACATTGTTAAAATCTGTGCAGAAGATCGCACTTTTTTGAGCGTGAACTTTTGCATTAAGCATTACCTGAAGTTATTTTGATTTTGACGACTTTTAAGCGAATGCTTTTGGATATTGGATTGTTAAACATAAAACAGAAGAATCAATATACGGTCCCATGGCTGTTAGCACTACATGGGACTATTGAATAACAGGGAAGACTGATTTTATGATGGCTACTTTATTCCGTGGACAAGCTTTAGAACATGATGGGAAGAGAAAACTGTTATCTATTGATCAGATGGTGGTTAAGGTGGTCATTAGTGGTGTTTATTGAACAATTATACTGTATTTATCTCAATTATAACAAAGAATACGATCGAATTCCGCTTTTATATTCACGTGACCTTCACGCCGATTTCACGCCGAAATCACGCCGCCGCCGCCGACTTTTTGGCAAAAGCCGCCACCGACCATTTTGACATCGGCGCACACGTCTAAAGCCTATTGAGGTCAAAAATAATCAATTTCTCTAGGAAACTAGTGTCTTAACTCTTACTGTTATTGAGTTATTAAAAAAATAAGTTTAATGACTGAACATGTGTATTGCAACCTTTATTACATCCTAATGTTAATTTTTTCGACATGTGCCGGTCACTCAAGATCTAATTCTTAAGGTTCTCTCACAATTGCCATTTCAATTATTATTTATTATATATACCAATTGTCAGTAGAATCCAATAAAAATGTAAACAAATACCTATGGCCGACTTTCCATAGCATTTGATGTCTTTGACATGCATTATGAAACACTTGTAGATATTTATGTTAATACTAACAAATACATATAAATAATTTTAACTAAAAATGTATGTGAACTAAGGTTGCAGGTTTTAAGTTGGTGATAAAATCAATTTTGTGTTCTAAAAGTGTGTGATTATGAAATAATGGAAGTTATTAAACATATTGCAAAAACACAAATCAAATTATTTATTAACTAATTTTTTTTTTCATTTTCTTTGGTATATGACATCTAATATTTATAAAGGAAGTTATTAAGTTTATTTACACTTTTTTTGTCTCCTACTGACAAACACAAACAGTATAGAAATGAATGAATTAAATTAAAACTGCTTTATGAAATACACTATTTCAGAATATTTAGTTATATCCTGTATTTTTATGTTGACACTGATAATATCTGCAATCAGTTTCTTTGTCATATCAATCATTTTCTCAGATAATCATTACACATTCCACACAAGGCCTATAAGATTCTGATGGTTATGAATGTTGTATCAAAATAGTCTTTGTTTTGTATTACTTTTATGAAAAATCAATGAGGGAGTTTTTGTGAATTATTATGTCATCATATTTTCTTAAAACACCAATAACACTATAAGAGGGTATCAAAATAGTTGCAAAATATTTTCCAATAGATAGCCATTATTTGTATGGCAGCATGCATAACATAAATGAATAACAAATCATACATAAAACTCAAGTCAATCATGAGAAGTCAACTTTTTAGCTACTAAGTTGTTATGATATGGTAAAATATAGGTACCTTATAACAATAAACGAATAAAAATGTAAATATATTATTAAGACACTCTTAGTCATATATACTTTAACACAATGATTTTGACTACTCTCAAAACTAAACAAACAAATTGATGCCACTTATCATTCAGTTGAAACATAAATTGAACAACACACTCTCAAAATACTGAGTATGAGCCAGTACTAATATTCATAATGCGATGATAAAATAGGACACATGATATTTCAATTGTAACATTTGTAACACTGCCAGAACATGCCAGCTAATAAACTGTCATATCAATCTATATTAGTTCATTTAAAATCATGGTCTTGACCCCATTTCACCAAGGTCACCCTATAAGGCCCGTATCTGTCAAGTATAAGAAGAGAACAGGTTTCAAAAAGGCTGCATTAGTCATAATTTGTTTTTAAATTATCTACCCACATTAATTAACACTATTAGCTTGTATGATAATGTTTTTGGAATACAATGAAGCAGCTGCTATACAATTACTCTCACTCGGTTTCTCAAGCGGCAGTTTGACACAGATTCGAGTCCATTTAGTTAGTCTAATTTAGAAAAAAAAATTGTGTTACTGTCGAAAGTTATATGTTCAAAACGGACCAATCGTTGACGGTCATTCATTCACGCCCTCGCAATTAAAATCACATTGACAGCTGTACAGATAAACCTTGAAAATGCTATACAACAACATACTATACTATACCAATATGTACACATGGTACCGAAAACATTTCTATATTTTAATAAGTCCTACCTTCTGCGCTCTGATTCAGTGATGAAGGCACCGCGGTCGAGGACAGCTCTTTCTTCTGACCATGTTTAGGATGATCAGTGTCTGAATCGTCGAAAACAAGCGTCCTGACCGATTGCGAACATCGTCGATCCATTGGCACTCACAACACAGCCACACACAAATGCACTAATTTCCCCATTTATCACAACGATATGGTCACGCGGCACGTTTAAGCGGCACCATTGAAATTGCTAACATAAAATAAGCGAATGAATTGTCGCTCTAGTGCACACAACTGCAAATATAATTCGCGTTTTATGCCATCATAAATAACGCGACACGGCTTCTTGTATCGCCAATCGAAAAGTGACACTTTTGATTCTTTTGAAGGGTTGACTTGTGTTGCCATAATAAATTAGCGTTACCCCGTCAAGAGAATGCAGATGTGGGAGATATTTATTTTTTTATCTGCTGCGCTCTTATCATTTATCATTACAAATATTTTAGCCAGTCGTAAAAAAAATAGTACATTACTATACAAGTGCGAAAAAAACGTCAGGTGAAAACGAAATTCGGGGTTTTCGCACGTGTATCGTACGACGTTTTTCAGCAGTGCGTAAAAAATACACTGTAGATGTGAAACCCTAAAAAATGTTACTTGACATAATGTCATTTTTGGACAAATTTTTTTGTGAGTTTTTAATATTTTTTGCGTGACCAATTGACCAGTGAATGCATTTTTCAATGAGTTATGATCGAAATAGTTTTGAGAAAAACGTAATTATCTCTTAAACTAAGCTGAAACCAGAAAAATTCAATTCATATGACAATGTAGTCTCAAAATGTGACCAGGAAACACTCAAAGGGAATACACCCTTCAAGTTTGTCGGATTACTCATTTCCACCGTGTACCCTTCGTATTCTTTTTTTTTTGAGTATGCCAAGTTGCCAAGCCATCTTGTTAGTAAAAACAGGCCAACTAGCGGCAGTACCACCCCGGGGGGTAGATCAGTAGGGCCTCATGGTCAGCGGTGACGCACGTCGCGCACACGCGAATGTTTTCGCCGAATATCTACGTACTAATTCGACCACTGTAAAATAATTAAAAAAAAATAAAGGTAGTAATTAAATATTATGATTATATCATTTTTTTAAAGAAACTATCCTCATTTTTCAGCAAATGTACGAGCTACGTGATAGAAAGAGCGCGCACTTCTACATTTCACGTTGGCATTTAGCGTTGCGGGGTGGGAATTTGAAGTTAGTATTGTTAATATCGTAGCAAGAGTCATTATTTCTTTAAACGGGTTTTTAGAGATGGTTTTCTGTACTTGTACTAATATGCATTCTGTGGTAAAAACAAGAAGAAATTTTATCCACTAAAAGAAAAATTGAGTTTTCTGCCGTTCTACTGACAAGTTGGTTGCCTGATTATTGTGATTTTATAAGACTTTGTTTACGATCACCATACCCCGTAATCGAACCGGCAAATCTGTAGCAAATGTGCGTCAGGGTTGTCACTACTACGAATACAAAAAAAACACCGCGGCAACGGTATTCAATGTTCTTCAAAATAAATTATCACATTTTTATTATTTGTTGCACTCAAATTGCGTCGCCTTCTTGCGTAAATCCATTTTAAACTCAAAAACATCTACGGTAATGGTAAATAATTTAAATATGTATAATTTTGAAATGTATTTATTTATTATTGTTTGTTATTAACTCAGCTTCTTTTAAAAGATTGTTTAATGCCGTAGCCGCAGCATAATCCGGATTGTTTTTTACAACTGCCTTTAATTTGTGGTAGTTTTAATGTTAAATTAAATCTAGATCTGGAAAGCTTTTATTCTGTGACATTTTCACTAACGGTACGTTTTGGATTTTGTTATTTATGGAATAATACTGCTTATGTTAATATTAATCATACGTGCAGTAGAGTAAGTAAATTCATCATCGTAATCGCCAACCCTGACATCAAACTGTCAAATGCTACGGTTTTGCTACATCCGTTGTGAGGTATGACGATGACAATATTATTTGTATCACGCTTTACGCTGTGACGCTTTTGTCCCCGTTACAGGAAATATTTTTCACATATGGCAAGTAAATCGTGTGAAAGAGAGACCATATACATTTTTTCTCGAGGGGCCGCACATAGTGTGCCACTAAGAGGGATAGACATAGTCACTTACTACTAAGACGAAAGTGCCACACAGGCACTTAGTGCCGTATTCAACGCATTTGTCTGGCACTTACATTTAGCATCTAATGCACACACACACAAAAAATAGTGGCACAGTGATAAGGACGGACGATTATCGTTCCTTTTCACTTCCACTAGTAAAAAGTTTCATAAGACCATCCCTTTCGTTCTTGCTATTATTATAACGTTGTCAAATCCATATTAATCCTACATTCATGTTTTTTCTTATTCTTTCATCTGTACACACTGCCATCTACGAGTAAAATGAGAAAACTATGTTGTTAGGCTTGCCATGTTGAATAGAAAATGCTGCCAGTCTAATATTGCATTTTTTAATGAGGGTTTTCGATAATTTTTCTACCACCAGGGCGGCGCTTCGTACGCACCTGGTCTCGACAGCTGTCAGATTCATACTATTCATAGGCACCTGGGCCTAAAATATTGAAATTCTATTTTATTTGGAAGAGAATTGATTTTGTAATGGATTACGACTAATATATGGTCGTCGAACTGAAGATTGAACTCTAAAAACAGGCGCTCAAAGTCACTGGTATTAAAAATAATTACTATAACTTTGTTAGTTTCATGAGAATTGACTTGGAACTATTTTATTTATTTATTTTAGGTAACAATATGCCTAAAGTAATGATTTTCAGAATAAATAAACCTAATAAATATGTTGAAAATTAAATGCGCGTATTTATTTTGACAGTTCGTTAAAGGGTCGGCTCAGTGCTGCCATCTCCCCTCCCCATAGCGGCAGAAAAAGTATCAAAAACCCTCATTCTCGAATCATTATTCAAGTAAGATTAGTTTTCTAAGATGAATATGTTATTTATAGAAATGGTTAATTATTTTCAGGTTATGGGTCTCTCCGTAATAATTAATCATTGATATATTTATGCAATAATTAAATAAACGTATACGCTTGTGCCGGCATCTAGTGATCAAATGCAAAAACATGCAATAAATCCGTCAAAAGAAACGGAAAAACACGAGCGCGCGTCGTCTCGGGTAGATATCAGCTGAATTATTCGGCTAAAATGCCCTGGCACGGGCATACGTAGTCGTCGGTCCGCCATTACGACGCAGCCGAGACACGTTTGTCGTATTTAGTTAAATATTTTCGTTTATAAATGAGTAATAACGCTCATGAACTAAGTAATCGACTTCTGAATGCGTTGGATAACAATTACAATGTAAGTTTGCGAGTTTTAAAGATCGTAAGTTTGCAAAGCGAGTCTTAGATATGAAAATGGTCCCACGAGCCCGTGACACCCGATTCGATGCAACGATTTGGCCTCTTGGGAGGTTGTTTCCAGAAATACTGACGTTCACGTATACACGGATGATGATAAGAGAGTGTCGGAAAGTGATACGGTGTCGATATCAGCATCTCCTGATAATAAAGTAGTGTCGGTGGAGTGGATACGTGCGCGGTGCGAGTGCGGTATATGGGAGCACTGACGTCGCCAATGCACCGCCTCTCGACCCTCCGTCCACAGTGCCAAAAGTTTTGCAATGTGAAAGTATGGAATTGTGCCACGCGCGTCAAATCCTGTCGAATTTCTTGGGTTATCTCGATATGGTGCTGTTTGGAAGCTTGACGGGAAATGTGTTTTTTGTCATATCATTTGACCTTACGTGAGTAATAGAATAAGTACAGCGTGGAGTCACCTCATGGTAGCATGTAGAGGCGGCTCAGAGATGCTGCAAATACGTGTTCCGGATTATTGGTCATGTCAATCTCTACTGGCGTTTTAGGTTGTGCAATTCTAGTTTTGCAATATTGTAAATTGGCAAAGATTTTGCAATACTCCTGAAGCCTGATTTATTCAGTTATAACCTTACCTCTTGTGTTGTATGGCTACTCATAACAATTGTTATCAGCAGGTTTCTATTGATATATTTACTTTGCTTAAAACTATTATAGTTTTGCTACATTTGCAGACAAAAATGTACTACTACTAAACCTTGTTAATTCATTGTGACTAGATCCAGCCACATGGTAGACTAGGGTCATTGCTATGCCTATGGTCACTGCCATGTGCTTGACCCATATGGCCAGATGTCAATCACTTCCTGTTCAAATCTATAGGTTATAGTAAAGTTGTTTACAGCGGTTACAAGGGAAATCATGTCTTAGTTAATGTTGGATTAAGTTGTCTTTACAAATGCTTTGATCTGCTTTGAAATATCATTACAGATGATTTTTGTATACCATGTCAATTTTTATATCAAAGTGCCCTGTTATATTATGTAAAAAAACAATTAAATATTGTGTCAAACAAAAAAATAAACAAGCTTTTTCCTTGAAACAAAACCCACAGTCCTGAAAACAAGAGATTCTCTGGATATAATTCTCCAGAAATCTCTGTATTATAGACCCAGATTGGACACTGAATTACTTTCTGATTGCTGCTTTAAATATTTACTAACTAATAAAGCTAGTAAAATTGCAATCTATGTAAAGATGTTTCAAGTAGTCCATAATCATAACAAAGTTTGGAAAATTTTTGTTATGTTTTAGAGGAATTCTTGGCCGGGATCATGCAGGCTGTCAAGCATTAGGTAATTTGGAAAACTAAGTCACTAGCACAGTTGACAGTAAATCTGTAGCTTATAGGCATACTCTGATGATGAAAGAGACTAAGGGTAAAGATCAATCAAAAGCATAAGTAGCACAAATTAGGAAGTTACATACAGAGTTTGCATTATGACTTTGTACAGTGAAGAGACACACAAAAATTGTCACCCGATTTGATTCCATAATTATTACTGCTATCTAGGTTCTGTCCTATAACAAGGTCCCTGTTATATTAAACTGTTATCAGTTTATTCATATCATAATATACAACAAATGATTAACTTTTATCTGTCATCAATGTTGTTGATTTCCTAGTTAACTATCAGCATTCAAAAAGGGAAGTGTCATGGCAACAACACTTGATCTTTTTAGTATTTTGGTTTTATCTTGCAACCTATTTTTGTTTTCTTGCATGGCTTCATGAAATTTAAGAGGTCTTTAGGAGTCTTTTTGGTTAACCAAAAAAATTTAGATATTAGTGTTCAATACTTTGTGATAAATTATTTCTTCTTTGGCATTACACTCTTCACAGAGTGTCCATGGCCATCATGTAGGTTGTGTTGCCCTGCTTTACAATGGAACGCCATTCCTAGGGAACTGCCGCGCTTATGGTGCATTTATCCAGTGGAGCATCCAATGGCCTTTTCTCCGTCTGTCCACCTCATCGGTAATAGTCCTTGTCGGGTGCCCTTGCCGCTGCAGATATAGATAAATCAATTATTTACAGAATAGTTATTAATTTATGGAAACATTTGAGTTCTCTGGTTGATTGGTACACTTGTCTCCATATTTTGATGACTTAAGTTTTTCGGAATATTTTTCTCATTGTCATCATGCATAGATCTGCGATGTGTGCAATTGATCAAAGTGACAGGTAGCAATTCATGAACCAAATAACAAGGTGAAAAGGTACACATTGGTGTAGTCCTCCTCCAATCTGACCATCTGGTCAGTAAGAAGTTACATGGAGACAGCCCTAATCCTTCCTACCGAATCCTTCGACAAGGTTAGGAAGTGCTGCAGCAGAGGTTCGCAATCCGCTACTCCAATATTATAGAGTTCTGTTACATTTTGGGGGTAATTAAATAAGTTTCAGTGTGACAATGTTCAAATGCTTACCCATTTTAATTTGGTTACCCGTTGGTCCCATTTTTAATGGGTCCAGTTCTGAAAATGGCATCTATGAGAGAACCATATAAGTCATAAATTTACATTAGGCATGTGCACAACAAATGGACGAATAACTCAATATCACGGTAGCCGATTACGACGATTTAGTCCCGTTGGCACGGCTGTCGGGGTGTGGTGATATCTTGGAGAAATCAGTTGAATTTTTTTATTTTTGGTTTTTGTGGTCACTCATAAAGAGTAATCTTTATGAGTGACCACAAAAAGGTTTCTTGGTTAAAGCGAATCTTTTTGATTTCCAGACCAATATATCGGGATAGCTATCTTCCATATCCCAAGTTCTTAGGCATTTTCGTGTCGTAGTATTTTATTTAATCTCATGTTTGATTCAGTAGGTACGCGGTACAATCATAGGAAACAGCTAGTGTTGTTTTTTCTTCGCATAGTGATTACGGAAAGCCGTAAAAGGGAGTTTATACTGTGAAATAATGAGCATAGGTAGTGCTAGATTGATTTCTAAATGGAATAAGTAACTATGAAATTGCAGTTTTATTGGACGGTGGACGGTGTTATGGTTTTTTGAAGCTGGATTTTCGTCCTTACCTATTTGGTGTTGTCGAAATAAGAAATCCTAAAGGCCAAGTCACACCGGAAGCGTGTGCATAACATGCGAGTACGCGTGTGCGTAGCGTGCACATGTGCGTGACGTACGCGTGTGCGTGACGTGATGGGTCGTTTCCGATAATTTCCCAATCTTACTATGGGAAAAGTTTCCATTTAGGAATATTCCCTATACTGTGTTGGATGCGGGTGGCGCAGGACCAGTCATTATGGCAATCTTTGGGGGAGGCCTATACATATTCAGCAGTGGACCTCTTTCGGCTGATATGATGATGATGTGTTCGATAAGTAACCGGGAACGACCCATCATTAGTGACGTGCAAGCAGTGTGCCATCTCCTATAAAGTTTCCTACAATACAACGCGAACGAAAAAAATTAAGTGATTTCACATAGTTCGATGCGGAAGTGTTAATAATTTCCAGTCGTTTCATAATTATATAAACACGTGCAAGGGATTCGTATGGAGAAATGGATACGTATTAATGTACTCTAACTTTACTAGTCGTAAAAAAGTACGTTTGTTCATATAGGTCCAAACCTTGTTCTGAAAGACTATCTTAATGCGTTTTTCAGTTGGGATCACGACCCCGTTACTGCCCTGCTAAGCGAAATAGCGATATCTCAAAGAGGCATTTGGAAATGGAATCGTCAGCTATAGAAATTAAGGTGCATGTTTGCATTAAAGATATCGCTGTTATGTTTAGCAGGGCAGACCCTGTATAGTGAAATATGTAGGTAATTTAGTAAGAATAAGTTACCGAGTATGGTGGCGCAAATTGGGGAAGGCCTATGTCCAGCAGTTGACGACTATGGGCTGATGATGATGATGAAGTTACTAGAGCAAAATTACCTAGAACTTGCCTACTAATTTCTTGAGCTATTATTACCCAAAACAAGGTTTGACTTCGTTTTTTTCGCTTTTACCGACTCAATTTATTTGCCAGACGGCCACAGTTGGCAAACGTAGATATTTTCAAACGTTTGTTTATTAGTTCCAAGAATTACTGACAGTCATCGCGTACATGCTTTAAAATTAAAAATTAGATATGAAAGAACATTTAGTTAACCCTTGGTTTGAGTAATAAATGATTATGTCGTTAGTAAAATTCCTGTAAAATAAATACTAATATTTTGCACTTATTTTTTCAGGTTGTCGACATGCATGCCGTTAACGAAATCATATCCATATTGGAGAAAATCAATATTACAAAAGAGCTGTTGGAGGTGAGTTCGTTAAATTTATTAAAACCATTCCTCAGTAGAATAAAAAAAATTGGTGACTTTCGCCTTTAAAAAAGGGTGACAAATTCAAATTTTCATACAATACATACATCCGTGTGGTGACGGCACTAAGAATACATTTGTCACCACCCCAACTCCTCCTGCGGGTGTCGTAAGAGTCGACTAAGGGATTAAAGTGTCACTGACCATTCTACAAGATTGATGATGGGCAGCAGCGTCATCATAGTGGACACATTACTGCGACCGCCAATCCGCTTGCCCAGCGTGACAATTATGGGCATTTACCTCCTAATGCGTCCATACGCATAGTTAATAGTAGAAACCTACGTCCATCAGTGGACTAACATAAGCTGATGATGATGATAATACTGACGAATGGTATACACAGAAGTTCAGTATTACGCATTCCTGATACGGAACTTTAAAAATCTATGTTAAAAGAGGCATTGTCGAAAAACTGTTTATTATTAAATCACGATCACGAACAATTATTTTACATATATCACAAGGTTTTTTTTTAATGATCTCTAGTTTGATTTCAAGGCAATTTTCGTACACTAGCGACCCGCCCCGGCTTCGCGCAGGTACAGTCCACGTCAAAGATACTACGCCACTACGGTATAGGTGCCAAAAATATATTTACACGACTTTATTGCCTTGACATTAAGGTCGCGAAAATATATTTTTGGAACTTAAACTGTAATGCTATCTTTGACGTCGACTGTACAATACTGATACTAAAACCTTCCCTTCCTCTTGAATTACTCTATCTGTTAAAAAAACTGCATGAAAATCTGGTGCATAGTTATAAAAATATATGCATACGTATGGATAAACAGCTGGAAGAGACTTTGTTATATACGGTGCTCGCGCGAGCATTTTGAGGGATTTTAGCTATGGATTCTAGACGTAGAAATAAACAAAAAATATTATGTGACCTAATGTGAAATGTCATTTCCATTTCTGAATAGTTTTAAACATTTGCAGTTATTAACATAGCAATAAGTTGTTAAAATATTTTATTTTTAATTTTAGTGACAGGACATTAAGTCTATTCGTATTTATTGATTGTCAGGCAAAAGGTGTGATAATATTAGAACACATTGTGGTAGCATTTTAATCAAAAATAGGTTTTATGACAAGTTACGTCGAAAAACTTATTTCGATAAAAGGTTGATTATCTCTGAAACCAAGCCGAATCCAGGAAATTTTATATAACATTAAAGACTAAATATGGTCAGTGAATACAGCATTAAAATCTTTTGCAATGCTCGTGAGCACCCTGTATATGGGTGAATCAACTTTTTCCAGTTTGTTATTGCCTTGGTTACGGTCGCCTGAGTTACTCTGATTTTATCCAAAATTATACTACTTAAATTAAACTTGCAAGTAGTGCATGTCCGTAGGTGTCCCATTAAGGAAAGGGCTTATTAACACCAGAAAAATGTATGTTCGCATAGTTTAAGTAGCATAATTTTGCATAAAACCAACGTGACTCAGGCGACCGTAGCCATGGCAATAACAGACAGAAAAAAGTTGATCTACGAACAAATAAAATATGGAAGCCGCACGCCGTACTAAATTGCCTTTCAAAAACGGTCCTGAATTTTAGTTGACAAGTGTCACCCCCTATTCAATGCATCACGGCAATGAATTTGAATGTCAACCTATAAAAACTTAAACCGCCATTTAAAAATAGTTGTGATTGGTCCATCAAAGTTTTGATTGGCGATATTCAATAAAAATTTGTCAAAGATGTTGCGCCGAAATATGCGCGGTGTCACGAAAATGCTATGTCCTGCCCATCTTGGCACAATTGAACAATTGGTTTTGGGGGCATTTTTGAGCTGGCGTTAGACGTCCATGTTATACTATATGGTCGCAAAAGTTGATTCACCTACATATGGATAGACAACAGGAAGACACTTTATATACTATGTAATGTAGTGATGATGGTTCAGTGAACTATTGCACTCTGAATATTAATTAAAATTTGGCAACTTTACAACGGATGTGTGTATTGTTTTATAAGTATAGCCTTAAATCAAATATGTTGAAAAATTTTTTCCGGAATACGCGAGTTGTTAGGCAATTATACATTGACGTCATTAGCGTTTCAAAACGCTTACGGTATTTTAATTATTAGATGTCTTTGTCACTGCACAGTATCGGATTTGACTATAGTGGGTCGTGGGCCGGTGTAAACGTAAAGACAATATTTCATTGCATGTTTGAGAAATATTGTCTTTACGTTCCTTAAAATAGACTCGGAAGTATCGCTTTTAGGGCGCAGTAACTCACTGGGATGGAAATGGAATTTCATCACACTTTTGGCCTAGGCCTGCAATAGTACATTTTCTAACTAGTGCGGGAAAACTTTTTCGGCGAGGGTGAAAGTTGGAGCCCGTGTGAAACGAGGGCGACAATAACCCGAGTTGAAAAAAAGTTTTTGCACGTGTAAGGGACGATTTTTTTCGTAACAAGTGCGTCAAAAAGAGAAATTACCGCGCGCGGAGCGTGCGCAAAGTTCGTTTTTGCGCACTAGTTAGGAAAAGTAACTTTTTTTTTAATTTCTACTACATTGTCGTATTTTTTTTTGTATTTCTTTGTATGTTTGAGAAAAGCACTATACATGCCTCGGCGTGAAACCGGATTCACGGCCTCGTTACCTATCCGGCATCGCACGCACTCTCATTTTCCCGGCCTCTGATGTAATGTACTATTTTTTGTATCTGA